>OZJO01022292.1:0-28582 GCA_900406225.1 Acrobeloides nanus | reverse complement strand
TGGAAGGATCCTGTGAATCTGCTAGCGAATGCGTTTTTGACTGTTGCTATAGCTATTGTTCCATGTGGTAAGAAAAACTGATTGTGTGATAAAAGGTTATCCGAACCCCTAGAGTCGTAACTTTGGTCCAGATTGAGAAAAATAGCCATTTTTGGTGAAAAAATGGACATTTTTTAAAAAAATTTTCAAAATGGGAAAAAGGGGCCCTTAGGAAAAATTTCAAATTTTGGGTCTCGGCCTATGAGGCCGAGACTCCTGGGGGCCGGCGGGGACCTAGGGGGCTTTTGGGGTCAGAGGTTGAAATGGGCCTAAGACCCGGTATACGAGTCTAAAGTCCGGCCCGGATCTTAGGCCCGTTATCCGGGCCTTGGCTCGGAAGGCTCGCCCCGGATAACGGGCCTAAGATCCGCGCTGGGCTTAGGCCCGTTTCAACCTCTGCCCCCACCGGCCCCCAAAAGCCCCCATCGGGCCCTTCGACGAAGGCCGAGGCCCTAAGGGTCGCCACAAGCTATCGTGTCCTCACAAGCAACGGCACAAGCTATCGTACGAAGTCATCGTACGAGTATAAAATACACTCGTACGACGGATGAAATGGCCACAAGCTATCGTACGAATTTCGTACGATGCCATCGTACTGCGTCGTACGACAGCTTATGGCGATTTCGTTGTACCCTTACGTTAATTTTACAATCGTACGATGACTTCGTACGATAGCTTGTAGGGCCGTCGTACTTTCGTACGATAGCTTGTGCCGTGCTTGTGGCGACCCTAAGGCCCCTTTTCGAACCCTGTTTTAGCTTCATCAATTTTTTGAAATTTCACTAACCCTCCTACATAGCAAAAATATCCAAAAATGACTCAAAATCGTTTTTTTTCGCCAAACATCCACTTCTTGAACTTTTCACCGAAAATTTATTTTTTCTTATCGTCTTTAGGACTCCCTGCAACTGTAACTTCAAGCTTAACTTTGGTTGCACAAAGACTCGTGAAGAAAAACGTCTATTTGAAAAAGCTTGATATAGTCGAGGCCCTTGGCTCGGCTAACATTATCGCATCGGATAAAACTGGAACTCTGACAAAGAACATTATGACCATTACAGACATTTGGTATCATGACACTTTTATTCCTGGTAGGAAGAGTATAATTGGTCGGTTTCAGAAACAACTCGAACGGGCCGAAGCGGTCCGAGCGGGCAACAGGGGTCCAAGCGGGATGCGATGACCCCGCAGTCTACTCGAGTTGTCTTTGGAACTGGTCGTTTTAGCTAAATTCTGAAATTGCCATTTTTAGGGCTCCCAGAATATAGTGGCACTATTCGTGATATGCAATCGATGACAAGATATAATCCTCCATTGTCAGATATATTGACAGTGATGAGTGTTTGTAATTCGGCTAGTTTTGCTGAGGGACAAGAGGCGAACAACCAATTCTCTATTGGTAATAGAGCAGGATCAAGGAAATTCTCTACTGATAGTAGAGCAGGATCAAGGAAATTCTCCATTGATATGACTTTGGAAACGATTGGAAGACGTTTGAGCATGAGCAAAAAGTATGGAGTTTTTGAAATTTCTTCTTTTCCTTGTGTTTGCTCTAAGTTAGGTTTTTTCAATTCCAGGGGTACAAAACAAGGGCCCAAAACCGGGTACAAAAAAGTCAAGGAGTGCAATTTACATTCGTTTCCTATTGCCTAAAAAACAGATCTTTGATAAATTACCAAACAAACATATAGTAGAGATTATTTTCTTATTATAGATGGGTTCAATCGTTTCGAAAACGGTCCAATTCGTTAAATGCGCATAAAATTCCCGGTTACCCAAAGTAATGTTAATAGGAAAGAAGTCGAGAAGAATTTGGATTTCTTCTAAACAAAGTAGATTAAAAATATTTTTAAAAAGTCGATACAATTCGCAAATTTCGATCCGCAAAAGTTCGTTCGCAAATGTCGGCGATCCTTTTTGGTTTATAAGATTTTAGACGCAAATCTTCCATCTTTCCATCACAAACTCGAGTAGCCACTGGAACTCCATCAGAAGTAGCATTGATCCAATATGCAGAGAAACTAATCCCGGTTGACAGAGTTCGCAAACAATATGAAAATAAAGTAGGCTGCAATTTTTAAACCCAATCGATTGTTTAGATTGTTTTTGAAATCCCTTTTAACTCAAAACGTAAATGGCACCTTATGATTGTAAAAGTCACTGATCTGAATAATGAGCAAACAGAATATCAGATAATTATGAAAGGAGCTCCAGAGGTGTTAATTATGAAATGTTCAAAAATGCTGACTTCGAGAGGTGAAATCGAATTGGGAAAACCGGAAATGGATAAATTTCAAGTATTTTTTCAAACTACTCTTGTAACAGTTGGACTGTATGATGTTGTTCGAGAGTGGCTACATAAGATTGTTTATTAGCTGCATATATCGGATGTGGCTAGCTCGTAGACTATTGAGAGGCAAGACTGAAAGACTTGCGGCTATTCGCTCAGGCTAGGTGTTTATTAGACTACCTCTCGTGTGGGACTGCCTGAAACGGGTTAACCCGCCGGGTTAGGGTTAGGAGTTCTGAAACGGGTTAGGTGCGGGTTAGGTACAAGTTAGGCTGAATTTCGCCAAACGGTTGATCGGGCTTCAATTCAAATGAGGCTATGGGTACGTAATTTTTAGCGGGGAATCCGAATCCGGTGTTATTTTTCAGTTTTGAGATCAACAAGATTGATAGTTTTGAGATTTTTGATCAAATCCCAGCGGGTTAGGTGCGGGTTAGGCCGAAATTTTTATTCGGATTAGGTAAGTTCTACCGGGATATCTACCCCTGGGGGGTTTTTCTATGCGAGGAATCGATTGCGCGCATTCCCGAAGCCTGAAAATGCTTCCTTGACCCTGATTCAGGGAAGAGATTTGTGTATTGAAGCGAAAATCGAAAAACCCTCACAAGGTGGTCGAAAAGCTACGCCTGGGGGTTTTTCTATCTAGGCCTAGTGGGTTTGAAAGTACTCAGCCTGAAAACAATTATGGCATATGTTTCGGATCCGAACCTACAGACAAATTTTTGGCTACGGAGCTTCGTAGATGGCACCTTAAGCCTTAATAAGGCTTAAGGTGCCATTTAAAAAAATTTATAACTTTTTTATATCAAAACCGTTTTCAATAACTCCGGTTGATATTTGTTGCCCAGATCATGGCCTAATTCTGTGTGAAGTGGTTTTTTCTGAAACGTTTCCCTTGCCGAGATATATTCATTTGAATTTCGGCTATTTTCATAGGGACATACCTATACAGGTTGTTCATTTGATTCAAAGGTTGCTTTAAACGATTCGAGCGCGCTTTAAATTGAATTTATTTAGTGAGATTAACGCATGGGAAAGTTTTTAAAAGTCATTTCGAGTCAAAATTCGAGGAGTAAAAAATTCAAAACCATGTCCGAAGCTCAATACCATCGATTTTACGTGTATTTTTTGAATTTTCTAACCCCTCTAAAACGCCCAAGATAATTTTTTTCGGCCAAAATTTCTTTCTGGCAGATGTATTTCAATATCGAGAACATTTCTAGCGTGGTTTCGAAAAAATCCGAGAAACTTCGATTTTTTAGCCATTTTTACACGTGGTAATAGAANGCCTCTAATTTCTATTACCACGTGTAAAAATGGCTAAAAAATCGAAGTTTCTCGGATTTTTTCGAAACCACGCTAGAAATGTTCTCGATATTGAAATACATCTGCCAGAAAGAAATTTTGGCCGAAAAAAATTATTTTGGGCGTTTTAGAGGGGCTAGAAAATTCAAAAAATACACGTAAAATCGATGGTATTGAGCTTCGGACATGGTTTTGAATTTTTTACTCCTCGAATTTTGACTCGAAATGACTTTTAAAAACTTTCCCATGCGTTAATCTCACTAAATAAATTCAATTTAGAGCGCGCTCGAATCGTTTAAGGCAACCTTTGAATCAAATGAACAACCTGTATAGGTATGTCCCTATTATGTCCCTAACAAACCTCTTCCCTGAATCAGGGTCAAGGAAGCATTTTCAGGCTTCGGGAATGCGCGCAATCGATTCCTCGCATAGAAAAACCCCCCAGGGGTAGATATCCCGGTAGAACTTACCTAATCCGAATAAAAATTTCGGCCTAACCCGCACCTAACCCGCTGGGATTTGATCAAAAATCTCAAAAAATCTCAAAACTATCAATCTTGTTGATCTCAAAACTGAAAAATAACACCGGATTCGGATTCCCCGCTAAAAATTACGTACCCATAGCCTCATTTGAATTGAAGCCCGATCAACCGTTTGGCGAAATTCAGCCTAACTTGTACCTAACCCGCATCTAACCCGTTTCAGAACTCCTAACCCTAACCCGGCGGGTTAACCCGTTTCAGGCAGTCCCCTCTCGTGTGTCTATGGCCAATGTTACAACACATTATAAGTATTTCCGGGGACTATACTCTTATGCCTAATTTTTAATTTTAAAAGTAGAGATGGTCGACCAACAAAGACACTAATGTTGATTTTACTGAATAAAATTCCGTTTTTGAGAAAAAATCAGTGTGACGCGAGGTGTGTGACGCGTCTAACCGATTACAATCGGTGATCGAACCGATCGAAATCAGTTAGGCCTTCGGATCTTACTAATTTCGGCTCAATTGCACTTTAACCGTCCCAGCTCTTTTAAACCGTCCAATCAAAAGTTTAACTGTCCAAACAAAATTTTTATTAATAAAAAATACGTGTATGGGGGGGGGAGCAAAAGTCCTCGACTAAGGGGCGGTTTACCCTCACTTAAGGGGCAAAAAGTTCCAGTGGGATCCATTAAAGCATTAATTAGAAGATGAATGGCAAGTACTAGTTGTAGAAGCATTGTAACGACTTTAGGAGGTGTTGCTGCCGGAGTTACCGTAAATAAATTAATCGAAAAAATATTTGATAACGGTAAGATACCTTTGATGACAATAATTAAGTAAAATGCTTGTTTTGTATAAAATTTTTGGTTCTATTGCAGTTTAGGGGTCCAATCGACTTTTATGGATCCAATCAACTTTTAGGGGTCCAAAGAAAGATTGAAGGCTTAAGCCTAAGCCTAGGCCTAGGCCTAGGCCTAGTCCTAAGCCTAGGCCTAAGCCTAGACTAAGCCTAGGCCTAAGCTTAAGCCTAAGTCTAGACCTAAGCTTAAGCCTAAGATTAAGCCTAGGCCTAAGCCTAGGCCTAAGCTTAAGTCTAACAAGGGAAGGTTTTGAATTGATAGTCCAAAACCTATATAAAAACCTAGCTAGAATTAAAGATCATAGTCGATTTCATTTTTAAAATTCAAAAATTATCGGCAACGGGTCACTTATATGTACTCAAAAATGCGATTCAAGATCAAAAAATAGCGTTTTTTAGCTTTTCCATTGAAATCAGGGGGGTCCAAAAACACCTTTATCTGACTTCTTTCGTCGAAATTTCGACATTTTCCACCGTTTTTGGCTATGGCGAACATTTTCTAAGTGTTTTTAGACAAAGTTGAAAANTATTTGACTTCTTTCGTCGAAATTTCGACATTTTCCACCGTTTTTGGCTATGGCGAACATTTTCTAAGTGTTTTTAGACAAAGAAGAAAATTTTTTGAAAAATTGATTTTTTTGGGGTCCACCCATCGGGGTTCAAAAAATCAATTTTTCAAAAAATTTTCAACTTTGTCTAAAAACACTTAGAAAATGTTCGCCATAGCCAAAAACGGTGGAAAATGTCGAAATTTCGACGAAAGAAGTCAGATAAAGGTGTTTTTGGACCCCCCTGATTTCAATGGAAAAGCTAAAAAACGTTATTTTTTGATCTTGAATCGCATTTTTGAGTACATATAAGTGACTCGTTGCCGATAATTTTTGAATTTTAAAAATGAAATCGACTATGATCTTTAATTCTAGCTAGGTTTTTATATAGGTTTTGGACTATCAATTCAAAACCTTCCCTTGTAAGCTTAAGCCTAAAAATTTTTTGGGACGGTTAAAGTGCAATTGAGCCCTAATTTCTTCTCAAAAACAAAATTTTCTTCAAAATCAACTTTCTGTCTATGTTGTTCGCCCAGCTCTCTAAAAGTAAAAAAATCTTTAGGAAGTTTATGAAATGTTTGGCGCGCACGGTCGTCGTGTTATTGGTTTTGTACAGAAAAATTTCCGAGCACCATCCAATACCAAATTCTCACTTCAAGAAGAAAATTTTCCTGTTGATGATTTAATCTTTTTGGGTGTTTGTGCTATTATGGACCCACCTAGAGATGAAACTCCCGGGGCTATAAAGATGTGCAAAGAAGCTGGGATTAAAGTGTTTATGGTCACCGGAGATCATCATCTGACAGCTACCGCTATTGCAAAGCAAATTGGGTTAATTGAAGAGAAAGTAATATTTACAGTTTTTTGAGTCACTTTTTCTCATTTTTAGCCCGATGAAGCTCCCGATTATGCTGTCATACATGGAGTAAAAATCTCAAATCTAAGCGAATCAGAATGGGATGAAATTCTCGCCAAAAACTCCGTCGTTTTTGCAAGGACCACCCCGGAGCAGAAACTCCTCATCGTTGAACAGTGTCAAAAACGTCAACAAGTTATTGCCATGACCGGTGATGGTGTCAATGATGCTCCAGCTTTGAAAAAAGCTCATATTGGTGTTGCTATGGGGACTGGTAGGAAAAGAAAGAGTATTCAAATCTATGCAAATTTTTACAGGAAGTGATGTAGCCAAACAAGCAGCTGATATCGTTTTGACTGATGACAATTTTGCATCGATTGTAGGTGCAGTTGAAGAGGGACGGCTAATGTTTGAAAACTTGAAAAAACTTTTGGGTTATACCATGTGCCATACATGGCCAGAAGTATGGTCTATCATTGTCAATTTTATTTTTGGCATGCCAATAGGAATGACAGCACTGCAGGTGATTTGTTAAAAGAGATCAATAATTCTCTTCCACGGCTATCACGCTAGCCACTCGGACATGTGGTTCTATAGCCGTTGTGTACAATATGGTTTTAATCTTACTCATCTCGTTGAGCTAAGTCGAATGTCATTATTCGTTTTTAAAGTTTCAGTCAATTTTTGCCAAAAAAACTGCCGTGCTCTGCGCACAAATTTCGACCAAGTTACTTATGGAATCCCTACTTTTTTGCAAAAAACTCTATTTTTTACAATTTAGATCCTCTCTGTCGATCTAGGCACTGAAATTCCACCAGGTGTTGCCATGAGTAAAGAGCCACCAGAAGGAGATCTAATGAAACGACCACCTAGATCCTCAAATTCCATCCTAGTTAGCAACTCCTTGTTAGGCTATTCCTACTTATTGGTCGGTCAACTCCAATCATTAGCTTGCTTTTTAGCCTATTGCTGCGTGTTTTGGTAGTGTCTTACTTAAAACATATTTATAAAAATGAAATTAGGGGATATGGTATCAACATATCGGATTTGTGGATGTCTGCAACGAAATCTTGGACTCCTGGAGGTGAAGTTTTTATCAGCAACGGAAAGACATTTAGTGTCGAAGAGCAACTTTATATCAACCGGCAAGCTTGTGCGGCATGGCAAATGGGTATTGTCTTTGGACAGGTATTCCTCTTTCTCTCTCTTCCTATTCATTTTCAGGAGGGGTGCACAGCCCACAACAAGAGTTACTCCCAAATTACAGGGGCTCAACGCCCCGGAGCCAGGGGATTCCACACGCTCAAGGGTTCAGAAACCGAACCTAGACACTCCGGGCCCAACGTTGCTTAACTTGCAAGATCGAACGCTCCGGCGGCGTACCGAGAGAACTATGCTTCCTCTGATTCGTTATAAGGAAATCAGAGTACTTGCCACATCCCAAAAATTTGAAATGTAATGGTAAAATGGGAATTTTTCAAACTGTAATAAAAGAGGTTTACATCGTCACCACCATAGATCGGTACTGGAGCACCTGCTTCAATGGATCCATACATGCTGGTATGCAGTGGCGGAGCCAGGGGCAGGCCTGTAGGAATAGCTGAATTTAGGGATGGCCCCCACCCAAAAAATTTTAAAAACACACTTTAGGTCAGGACTTTTGTCCCTCCCCCGTACAGTCCTCAGCAAATATTTTTGAAAAATAAGCCGCCTACCTACCTACCTCCCCCCATTTATAGCATTCATACCTATGTTCTCGCCCATTTTTCCTTACTCTTTCTAGTAGCAAACGTAAATCACAAACAATTCCTTTCATTTTTTAGGTTTTCCACATCTTCAGCTCGAGAACCCTCAGGCAGTCTATTTTCACCCAAGGATTTTTTACAAATTGGTGGTCGATTGTAGCAATAATTATTGAGTTGATCATGATTGGAATATATATTTATGTCCCAGGTAAAATTCAAAACACTCGTGCAATCATGTATTATTTTCAGTCATCAATGAATTCCTCGGAGGAGCACCAATTTCTTGGAAGCCGTGGGCAATTGTTGCAGCCGTGAGTATTGTGATTTTTATCTATAATGAAGTTCGAAAAATCTATATCAGAAAATATCCAAAAAATCGTATTGTTTCATTGTTTAAATGGTAATGTGGATTTAATTAATGAATTCATATAAAAATGAATAGCTCTGCAAAAAGAAATAGTCGAAAAAGTCCTTTTTCGACCCATCTTGGGCTATTGCAAAGTTGTAGGTTCTCAGATTTTGAGTTTTCCAATTTCTCAAACTTGTAATAGCCATATCTTCATGAAAACTCATGATATCCAATTTTGGCCATTTTGGGGCATTCTTTTCTTGTTTCGACTCTAACTCTTCAGCCTTGAGGGTTTAAGATCTAATTCTTTTTTTACTAATAGAGCGAAGCCTCCTCTACCAGAATATGTACTTTCATAGTAGTGAAATCTCTTTTAGAAAGTTTTCTTAGGCCTTTTATAATACGCCTACACCCTGTAGGTAAACTTCAATGTTGTATAACATTTTATAGTTAAATGGAAATCAATCGGGACTTTTTTATTCAAAAATGATAAGTTCTGAAAACTTTCGCTTCTCATTCAAAACGCTTTAAAAGTTTATTAAATGCATGAGAAAGTGAATAAAAAAGCCCCGAATGATTTCCATTTAACTATAATATTATACAACGTTTTCCTACAGGGTATAGGCGTGACATAAAAGGCCTAAGAAAATTTTCTAAAAGAGATTTCACTACTATGAAAGCACATATTCTAGTAGAGGAGGCTTCGCTCTATTAATCAAAAAAGAATTAGATCTTGAACCCTCAAGGCTGAAGAGTTAGAGTCGAAACAAGAAAAGAATGCCCCAAAATTGGATATCATGAATTTTCATGGATATGGCCATTACAAGTTTGAGAAATTGGAAAACTCAAAATCTGAGAACCTACAACTTTGAAATAGCCCAGGATGTGTTGAAAAAGGACTTTTTCGGCCATTTCTTTTTGCAGAACTACTCATTTTTATATGAATTTTTATTCCCAATAAAAATTTGACGTTGACCTGGACGTATTAATAAAGAAAATTACATTTATTTAATTTTTTTAAAATAAAGTTAATATGAAATATGGTTTAGAACAGTAATATTTGTTTTTATAATATGCTTTTTGCACAATATTTTTTCTCTATAGGGCTTAACAAACATAATCACACAAATAGGATTGATTATGGTAAACCATGGAGCTAACATTATAGTAAATGACTCCGGATGGAAAGAATCCACTTTAAAAATAAATGAGATTAGAAACATAAGAACGGGAAGAAAGCATATCAATGGACTTATTGCCTTAACTTGATAAATTTATGATCTCATGGAGCATTTTACCTGTACAAAGAGAATATAGTTAAGTTGTTGCTGAACCTTTCTAGTCGCATCGCTCATTATTCCTTTTTGCTTCTGCATTTGTTTCCATATGTTCAAAGAAAAATATAAGATAAGATTAAAGGATAGAGTACCTCCAATAAACATATATATAAGAGACCATAATACAAATGGGTTAGTCTAAAAGTGCAAAAAAATGAATGAAACATAGAAAATTATATACGATTTTAGTTGCAATAAAAATCATCTCATTATCTTCATTTTGCCATTTTAAAATATCCTTCGCAACAAATGGATTTAAATAACCCTCATTTTGAGTGGGAAGAAACGCCAAACCGTTCAATGTAACAGATATTAAACTTAAAACACCCATTAAAAGATATAAGAGAAAAAATGATTTGTCGGATAACACTTTCCCTCTATATTTAAATAAAAATAATCACAAATTGAAAAATTTTAAAAAGCTACTTGCAAATCATCATGAAACGATAATAAAATGGTATAGGGATCGTTAAAAGCCAATAAATATAGCCAAACAAACCTAATAAATTTAATAAAAAATTCCATGGGTGTGGCAAATTTTCAAAGAATCCAGTGATTCTGAAAGCGGCTATTACTGGAGTACATCGCACTTCCTAAAAATTAAATCTTTCTAAATAATCTAGAGTTCTCTAGATTTTCTATTTCAATCGTATACCTGTTTTATTATCAACACGATTGTAGATAAAAACGAGTCAACAAAACATCCTTGGATTAGAATTTTACTATATGGCTTCATTTCTTTTGTGGTATATTTGAAAATAAAATATAAAAGCAATAGATTAAGCGCATATGAAATTATAGGGACTATCGTACCGTTCCAGTAATTGATTTTCTCAAATAGAGGTGTTTCCATATGGTTAGAAAAATTTTATAGCAGTAATTAGAGGTCTGCAAATTACTTTTTTGACCATGACTTACTTTAATACAAATAACTGGTACTACTAAGGGTGCGCGCTATCAGTTGTGCCGCGCGCGGCACGACGCTAGCAACGGCGTTAGCAGTTGTGCCGTTGCACTACGGCACAACGCTAGCAGTTGTGCCGCGAGAAGTGTCGGTTGTGCTGCGAGTTGTCCCGGTCGTGCCGCGAGTTGTGCCATGTTGTAAAACTGTGGCATAACTCACGGCACAACTCACGGCACGACTGATAGCACGCACCCTAAGCATTAGCTGCTGTAAATGACAGGGCTATTTTTCCGAAAAAATTTTTTTTCATAAAACTTTTTAAAAAAGCCCGATATGGATTTTTCGATGCGGGGAATTCAGAAAACGCAATCCCAAAATTTTTTCTTGGCATTATATCGACTAGCAACTTGCTCAAATAGGGTTTTTATGTCAAATAATGCCAATTTGGTCTGAAATATTGTAATTGGGGGGGGGGGAAGGATTCGGATATGGCGAATCGATTGGCGATGGTTTTGTGAGTCAAAAATCGAACGCGCGCATTGTCGCTACTCCTAGAGGTGCCCCTTGACCTCTAGAAGTAATAGAATTTATTTTAAAAAATTAACCAAATACCTAAAAATTTTTTAAATGATTTATATAAACTAATGACTAGAAACGTGATATATTGTTGAACTCGTTAAAATCATTTTTAGTTGATTTAATTCGCTCTTTTATGTGTGAGATTTTAATTAAAAAATTTTTTATTCCCAAGAATTTAATATTATTGCAAAACAACAGCTTTTATAAAATGACACGTTTTTCGCACACGTTTTTTTCCTCCGTAGCCGGAATAGTTGCTTGATATGTACTATTCGGTTTATAACTTCCTACAATTTGATCCGCCCATAAATCCATAACGTTATAACTAGACGGATTACAGGATGCGAGATGAAACTGCAACAATTGATTTTTTTGCATTTTAATAACATTTTTCAACAAATTTATTTAGAATACAACAAATAACAATTACAACAACAAGATTTATTCAAAATTTCCGCCTTTTGCATCCATGCAGGCCCAGATTCATCAAGAAAACACGTTTTTAGCCATGAACAAAGATCTGAGGCCAAAGTTAATAAATCAAAATTTGCGTCTTTACATCCCCTATGCAAAAAAAGTTATTGAAAAAGCTTTTAACCAAAAGTTGTAACCATTTCTTTGAACCCTAATTTTGACCCCAAAAATCACATTTTGGGCCCCATCACCTCATAGGGTTGTCGGCAGGAAAAAACTTTTGCGGCCTTTTACTACCCCCTACCAAAAATAAAAAATTCCAGGGGTGCGGTAATTTTTCAAAGAATCCAGTGATTCTAAAAGCGACAATTGCTTGAGTAACTCGCATTTCCTAAAAATTAAATCTTCAAAAGAATCTTTCTAAATAAGTAATTAGAGGCCTGCAAATTACTTTTTTGACCATGACTTACTTTGATACAAATAACTGGTACTACCCAGCATTAGCTGCCGCAAATGATAGAGCTATTTTTCTGAAAAAAGTTTGCTCGTCCTAGTGGTGTCTCTGGAGACTCCCCTACTATATTTAACTAAGGGGTAAGCTGAATGCAACCAAAGCTCACAAAACCATCGCCAATCGATTCGCCATAGCCGAAAACCCCCGATTACAAAATTTCAGGCCAAATTTGGATCAATTTGACATAAAAAATCCTTTTTGGGCCAGGGTGCAGTCGATATAGGGTCAAAAAAATTTTCAAACTTAGGGAGTGCGTTTTTTGGACTCCCCGCATCGAAAAACCCATATAAGGTTTTTTAGAAAATTTTATGAAAATAATTTTTTCGGAAAAATAGCCCTGTTATTTGCGGCAGCTAATGTTTAGTAGTACCAAATAACTTTTCAAAGTTACTAACTTTGAACAGTTAGTATTTACTGACTTTTGAAAGTTAGTGGCCAGTTACTTTTGAAGGTCACTGACTTTGAAAAGTGGCTCTAGGACTTTTCATAACGGACTTTTCACAACGATTTGAATTGGTTTGTATATTGACACGAAAACTCGATTTTTGTAAACATGTGTCCAAATTAATGTAAAATAAAATTATTAGCATGCTAAACTTTGGACATATTTTTACAAAAATCGAGTTTTCGTGTCAATATACAAGCCAATTCAAACTAATCGATCGTTGTGAAAAGTCTGCCCTTGAAAAGTTTTTATTGTTGTGAAAAGTCCGTTGTGAAAAGTCCTAGAGCCTGAAAAGTAGTAGCAAGTAACTTTTCAATAATTAAAAAAAATATATATGAAATAATTTTTTATAAGTATCATTTTATAAATATTTTTCGTTAAAAATCATTAGTTCCAACTTTGAACTTTCACAAGTTACTTGTCACTAACTTTCTAAAGTCACTGGCCACTAATGTTCAAAAGTTAGTGGTCACTAACTTCAAAATTTATTCCTTAAAAAATGTTAAAAAGTTCGAACTGATTTTTTTCGAGTACTAACTTAAAGCAGACCTCTAGCAGTAATAGAATTTATTTAAAACAATTAAGCAAATAACTACAACCTAGAGAAGGTAAAAATTTTTTAAATGATTTATATAAACTAATTGATAAATATGTGATATTGTTAAACTCGTTAAAATAATTCTTAGTATATGAACTAATTTGCTCTTTTATGTGTGAAATTTTAATTAAAAGAATTTCTATTTTTAAGAATTTAACATTATTGCAAAATAATAGCTTCTATAAAATGGACCTCCGTAGCCGGAAGAGTTGCGTTATATGTAGCATTCGGTCTATAGCTTCCTACAATTTGACCTGCTATAAATTCATAACGTTATAACCAGACGGATTATTTAAGCCGAGATCACTAAGTTTTGAATTATGAATCTAGATTCGGATTCTGAACCCAAATTCCGGATTCTGAATCTGAACCCGACTTCCGGATTATGAACCTGGATTCTGGGTTCGCATTCTGTTTGAATCCGGGTTCAGATTCAGAATCCGGATACAAAATCCGTATTCAGACAGAATCCGAATCTAGAATCCAGATTCAGAATTCGAATCCAGAATTCGGATTCAGACAGAATCCAGTTTCAGAATCCAGATTCAGAATTCAAATCTAGATTCAGAATTCGAATCCAGAATCCGGATTCAGACAGAATCCGAGTTCAAAATCCAGTTTCAGAATCCGAAATTCGGGTTCAGAATCCGAACCCAGAATCTGAATATAGTCTAAAATAAATTGGGGGATCGAGCGCTAACGCGCCCGGAGGGGAGAGGAGATTTTCCACTCCGAGCGCCTCCGAGTTCTTCCAAGCGTCTCCTAGCTCGTCCGAGTGCCTCCGAGCGCATCTAAGCGCCTCAGAGTGCCTCCGAGCTCTTCCTAGTACCCCGAGCTCTTCCTAGTACCCCGAGCTCTTCTGAGTACCTCCGAATGCCGTGGAATGCCTCCAAGCGTATCTGAACCCTCTGAGCTCCTCAGATTGTCTCCGAGCTCTTCCGAATGCCTCCGAGTGCCTTTTTAATTTTTTTTAAATAGAATTTTTAATCTATTTTTAATTTTTTTTATCGCTTTTTTAGAATTTTTAACTCATTGTTTAATTTTTTAAAGTCCATTTTTTAGTTTTTAAGAATGTTTATCCCATTTGTCAATTTAAAACAAACAAATGATTTTTTCGATACGAAGAAATGTTGAACCTTTTCAATGAGTGGCCAACATGGTCGTCTTATGGAGATCATTGCGGAGGGAATTATGTGAAAATGAACGAAATAATATGCGATGCGCATCTAGATCTAGTGTTGTTCAATAAGTGATGTTCGCTCAAAAATGACTCTAATTTTGCCATTTTTCTTCCGTTTTCGATGAAATTTTTTTCAGCATTAGTGAACTGATCATGGGGAATCCAATATGAAGTCCTTTTTGCCTGAAAATCAATTTTTCATAGTTTTTTTTTGAAACACAACACCATTTTTTAGCAATATATTCGTTCAAACTCAATTTCTTCTCAAAGATAGAGTGATAAATTGTCCCTGAATCAGAGTCAAAAAGTGCATTTTCATCATAGAAATCAAGTTGTGACAGTTTCTCTATAAGAAATAATTGAAAAATGTTGATTTTAATAAAAAAGATAACATTAATTGTTTTAAATAAAAGTTAAAGCGAAACGTCGTTAGGAACAATAATATTTGTTTCTATAATATGCTTTTTGCACAATATTTTGTCTCTGTAAGGCTTGACAAACATAAACACACAAATAGGGTTGATTATGGTAAACCATGGAGCTAACATCACACTAAGTGTGCCCAGAATTAAAAAGTCCAATTTAAAAATGAATGCCATTAGAAACGTAAGAATGGGAAGGAGGCATATCAATGGACTTATTGCCTTAACTTGATAAATTTATGATTTCATGGAGCATTTTACCTGTACAAAGAGAATATAGTTAAGTTGTTGCTGAACCTTTCTAGTCGCATCGCTCATTATTCCTTTTTGCTGCTGCATTTGTTTCCATATTTTCAAAGAAAAATATAAGATAAGATTAAAGGATAGAGTACCTCCAATAAACATATATATAAGAGACCATAATACAAATGGGTTAGTCTAAAAGTGCAAAAAAATGAATAAAACATAGAAAATTATATACGATTTTAGTTGCAATAAAAATCGTCTCATTATCTTCATTTTGCCATTTTAAAATATCATTCGTAACAAATGGATTTAAATAAATCTCATTTTGAGTGGGAAGAAACGCCAAACTGCTCAATGTAACAGATATTAAACTGAAAACACCCATTAAAAGATATAAGAGCAAAAATGATTTGTTGGATAACACTTTCTCTCTAGATTTAAATAAAAATAATCATAAATTGGAAAATTTTTAAAAAGCTACTTGCAAATTATCATGAAGCGATAATAAAATGGTATAGGGATCGTTAAAATCAAATAAATATAGACAAAGAAACCCAATAAGATTAATAACAAATTCCAGGGGTGTGGTAAATTTTCAAAGAATCCAGTGATTCTGAAAGCGGCTATTGTTTGAGTAACTCGTATTTCCTAAAAATTTTAATTTAAAAATCTTCAAAAGAATCTTTCTAAATAATCTAGAGTTCCCTAGATTTTCTATTTCAATCGTATACTTGTTTTGTTATCAACACGATTGTAGATAAAAACGAGTCAACAAAACATGCTTGGCTTAGAATTTTACTATATGGCTTCATTTCTTTTGTGGTATATTTGAAAATAAAATATAAAAGCAATAGATTAAGTGAATATGAAATTATAGGGACTATCGTATCGTTCCAATACTTGATTTTATCAAATATAGATGTTTCCATATGGTTTGAAAAATTTTATAGCAGTAATTAGAGGTCTGCAAATTACTTTTTTGACCATGACTTACTTTGATACAAATAACTGGTACTACCCAGCATTAGCTGCCGCAAATGATAGAGCTATTTTTCTGAAAAAAGTTTGCTCGTCCTAGTGGTGTCCCTGGAGACTCCCCTACTATTTGGCTAAGAGGTAAGCTGAATGCAACCAAAGCTCACCAAAGAATTGTTAAAAAGTTCGAACTGACTATTTTCAAGTACTAACTTAAAGCAGACCTCTATCAGTAATAGAATTTATTTGAAACAATTAAGCAAATATCTACAACCGAGAAAAGGTTCTTTTATGTGTGAAATTTTAATTAAATTCCCCTGTAGCCGGAAATAGTTGCGTGATATGTATTATTCGGTCTATAGCTTCCTACAATTTGACCTGCCCATAAACCCATAACGTTATAACCAGACGGATTATTTAAGCCAATATCACTAAGTTTGAATTCTGAATCTGGATTCTGAATCTGAACCCGACTTCCGGATTCTGAACTTGGATTCTGTTTGAATCCGGATTTTGAATCTGGATTCTGAATTCGGAATGCATCCGGATTCAGAATCAGTTTCAGAATCCGAATACAAAATCCATATTCAGACAGAATCAGAATCCGGACTCAGACAGAATCCGAATTCAGAATCCAGTTTCAGAATCCTAATCCAAATTCAAAATCCAGAATCCGAAACAAGAATCTAGATTCAAAATCCGAATCCAGAATCTGGATTCAGACAGAATCCGAGTTCAGTATCCATTTTCAGAATCCGGAAGTCGGGTTCAGAATCCGTAAGGCATTTTTAGTCATGAAAACAAAGGTCTGAGACCAAAGCTAATATATCAAATTTGCCTCGTTTTGAGTGGGAAGAAACGCCAAACTGCTCAATGTAACAGATATTAAACTGAAAACACCCATTAAAAGATATAAGAACGTAATTGATTTGTTGGACAACACTTTCTCTCTATATTTAAATAGCAATAATCATAAATTGGGAAAATTTTTAAGAAGCTCCGAATTCAGAATCCGAATCAAGAGTCCGGATTCAGAATCCGAATTCAGAATCCAGTTTCGGAGCAAGTTCACTTTTGTGTCACATTTTTCATTAAAAAAATAAGATTTTTAAAATTATCCAAAATATCAAAAATAATAATTTTCGAACTCATAAAAGTCAAAAAGATGAGTTCATGGCCCATAAATACGACAGCTTGAACACTTGTTGGAAACTGATATTGGAGTTCTCGAAAAAAGTGCCGTCTTTGTAGCCTCTACGGATTTGAGTAGGACGATGATACGCTCGGTTGCATTCCCATACTATTTGCCCACTACTTCTTCTTCATGCTGTTACCACAAGTGCATGGATATCTGCCATTAAGCAAGCCTAGAGAAACCAACCAATCCTGAAATTCGTCATCCTCGAGCTGCATCTTCTCGTACAGGTCATCTAATCGGAAATCTTGAAGCTCGTTCATCGTATCTTGTTGCGAGACACTCGCGGTAAAACATGTTTTGCATGTTTAATTTATTATTTATATCATTTTTGACTTTTATGAGTTCGAAAATCATTATTTTTGATATTTTGGATAATTTTAAAAATCTTATTTTTTTAATGAAAAATGTGACACAAAAGTGAACTTGCTCCCCAGTTTCAAAATCCAGAATCCGGATTCAGACAGAATCCGAATTCAAAATCCAAATTCAGAATCCGAGTTCAGAATTATGACAGAATCTAAAATCCGAATTCCGAATCCATTTTCAGAATCCGGATACAAAATCCGTATTCAGACAGAATCCAATCTAGAATCCAGAATCAGAATCCGGATTCAGAATTCGAATCCAGAATCCAGATTAAGTATTCCTAAAATGTGATTTTTGAGGTCAAAATTAGGGTTCAAAGAAATGGTCATAACTTTTTATGGTTAAAAGCTTTTTCAATAACTCTTTTTGCATTTGATAGGTGATGAAAAGTCGCAAATTTGATATAATAACTTTGGCCTCAGACCTTTGTTTTCATGGATAAAAACACTTTACAAAAATGACACTATTTTTTTGAAAAAAATCGAACTTTCGAGGGTTCAAATTCGACTTTATTTTGCCCGAACGATTTTAAATCGACTTAAAAAACTGTTTCTAGGTCAGAAAAACATTTTCTGATCGTTTTTGGAGTAAGTTTCGTCGTCCGGTGGATACGACAGGCTATCCAGAAACCGAGAGTCGAAATCGAACTACAAAACTTACTCCAAAAACGATCAGAAAATGTTTTAAACAAAGGTCTGAGGTTAAAGTTAATATATTAATTTTGCGTCTTTTCATCCCCTATCAAATGCAAAAAGAGTTATAGAAAAAGCTTTTAATGATACAAAGTTATGGCCATTTCTTTGAACGCTAATTTTGACCTCAAAAATCACATTTTGGGCCCTATTTTCTCATAGAGGTGTCGATAGGAAAAAACTGTTGCGGCTTTTTATTATCCCCTACAATGGGTAAAAAATTGATGTATGTTTGGGTGAAATCGGAGAAACCAAGTTGGGATACTTTCCTTGTAAGAAATAATTGAAAAATACTAATTTTAATAAAAGAGATAACATTTATTTAATTTAAAAAAATAAAAATTAAAGCGACACACCGGTAGGAACAATAATATTTGTCTTTATAATATGCTTTTTGCACAACATTTTGTCTCTGTAGGGCTTGACAAACATAATCACACAAATAGGGTTGATTATGGTAAACCATGAAGCTAACATCATACCAAATGTGCCCTGATTTAAAAAATCCAGTTTGAAAATGAATGCCATTAGAAACATAAGAATAGGAAGGAAGCATATCAATGGACTTATTGCCTTAATTTGATAAATTTATGATTTCATGGAGCATTTTACCTGTACAAAGAGAATATAGTTAAGTTGTTGCTGAACCTTTCTAGTCGCATCGCTCATTATTTCTTTTTGCCTCTTTATTTGTTTCCATATTTTCAAAGAAAAATATAAGATAAGTGTATAGGATAGAGTACTAGTAATAAGAAGATATATAAGAGACCATAATATAAATGGGTTAGTCTAAAAGTGCAAAAAATGAATGAAATATAGAAAATTATATACGATTTTAGTTGCAACAAAAATCATCTCATTATCTTCATTTGGTCGTTTTAAAATATCCTTTGTAACAAATGGATTTAAATA
Organism: Acrobeloides nanus; assembly: GCA_900406225.1. Classification (NCBI taxonomy): domain Eukaryota; kingdom Metazoa; phylum Nematoda; class Chromadorea; order Rhabditida; family Cephalobidae; genus Acrobeloides; species Acrobeloides nanus. Next base: position 9,324 of record OZJO01022292.1, on the reverse strand, counting down.
AATCTCATTTTGAGTGGGAAGAAACGCCAAACTGTTTAATGGAACAGATGTTAAACTTAAAACACCCATTAAAAGATATAGGAGCATAAATGATTTGTTGGATAACACTTTCTCTCTATATAAATATAATCATAAATTGGAAAATTGTTAAAAAGATACTTGCAAATTATCATGTAGCGATAATAAAATGGTATAGGGATCGTTAAAAGCCAATAAATAAAGCCAGAAAAACCTAATAAATTTAATAAAAAATTCCAGGGGTGCGGTAATTTTTCAAAGAATCCAGTGATTCTGAAAGCGACTATTGGTTGAGTACATCGCATTTCCTAAAAATTAAATCTTCTAAAGAATCTTTTTAAATTTTCTAGAGTTCCCTAGATTTTCTATTTCAACTGTATACTTGTTTCGTTATCAACACGATTGTAGAAAAAAACGAGTCAACAAAACATGCTTGGCTTAGAATTTTACTATATGGCTTCATTTCTTTTGTAGTATATTTGAAAATGAAATATAAAAGCAATAGATTAAGTGCATATGAAATTATAGGGACTATCGTATCATTCCAATAATTGATTTTATAAAATAGAGGTGTTTCCATATGACTTGAAAAATTTTATAGCAGTAATTAGAGGTCTGCAAATTATTTTTTTAACCATGACTTACTTGTCACTAACTTCTAAAGTCTCTGACCACTGCCTTTCAAAAGTCAGTTACTTTCAAAAGTCACTGGTCACTAACTTCAAAAGTTATTCCTTAAAGGGGGGGGTGACATTTATGGACTATTCCAAGAAAAAAATTTTTTTTCTAAAAAGATCACTTTTTAGGGGTAAAATTATGCGAAAAATCGATTGCGCGCATCGCCGAAAATTAAAAATGCTTTCCTGACCCTGATTCAGGGTCAAAAAATTTTTTTTGAATTTTACTTTGTGCAAAAAAATTTTGATGCAAGAAGGTCTCGAACCTGAGACCTTTATGAACAATAGTCCGCTGCTTTGCCACTACACCACCGAGGCTTGTTTTTGGAAATGCGTTTTTTAAAACCAAGTCCTAGTGTAAAAAAGATCGAAAAAATCTATATTTTCCCTGAATCAGGGTCAGGGAAGCATTTTTAATTTTCGGCGCTGCGCGCAATCGATTTTTTGCATGATTTTACCCCTAAAAATGATCTTTTTAGAAAAAAATTTTTTTCTTGGAATAGTCCATAAATGTCACCCCCTTTAAAAAATTGTTTAAAAGTTCGAACTGACTTTTTTCGAGTACTAACTTAAAGTGGACCTCTGGCAGTAATAGAATTTATTTAAAACAATTAAGAAATATCTACAACCGAGAAAGGGTAAAATTGTTTAAAATGATTTATATAGACTAAAAACTTGATGTTGAGCTCATTAAAATAATTCTTAGTATATCTAATTTGTTCTTTTATGTATGAAATTTTAATTAAAAAAATGTTTATTCTCAAGAATTTAACATTATTGCAAAACAATAGTTTTTATAAAATGACCCCCTGTAGCCGGAATAGTTGCGTTATATGTATCATCCGGTCTATAGCTTCCTACAATTGACCTGCCCATAAATCCATAACGCTATAACTAGAGTTGTGGATATTTGTAGAAGTGTAAATATCAATATCGATAAATTTGAGCCGACGATCCTCTATTTAATAGTGCTATAGCATAAGAATATTGATCGATATAATTAGGTGTCATCTTTTTCACAAAGGTGTATATTGCGTGTCCGGTCACTTGACCGACCCGGTCACTTGGCCGACTGGTCACTTGGCCGATCGGTCATTTGGCCGACTCGGTCTTTGGCCAACCGATTATTTGGCCGACCCGGTCACTTGACCGACCGGTCATCCATGATAATTTTTTTAGCACAAAATATTAAGCTTAGCCTAAGGTTTAGTTTAGACATAAGCCTAAGACTAAGGCTAGGCTTAGACCTTAGGCTTAGGTAAGGGTACGACGAAATCGCCACAAGCTGTCATACGATCGTATGACGCAGTACGATGGTATCGTACGAAATTCGTACGATAGCTTGTGGCCATTTCGTCCGTCGTACGAGCGTATTTTACACTCGTACGATGACTTCGTACGATAGCTTGTGCCGTTGCTTGTGGGGATACGATAGCTTGTGGCGACCCTAAAGGCCTCCGCAAGACCATGCGTTGTAATACGTTGCGTCGCCCATACTAGAACTCATGCTAGAGCCATGTTAGAATCATGCTAGAGCGAACTATTCGTTGCGGTCTAGGTGCAAGTTTTCGTCGTAATACACAGAATTTCAAAAATCGCCAACTTCACATGCACTTATCTCGACAACGGAAGCGATTCAGAATTTACTGTGAACACAAAAATGCTCCATTTTTCATGTACTTCCAAATTCAACAAAAATTGGGCAATTTTTTCCCTACTGGACTATCCTTTATGATTTTTTAAAATTAAAATAATAAAAAATTATATTCAAAATATACAAAAACAACAACTTGTTAAATATATATATCAAAACATGAACAAAAAAGATACATATCGTGAAAAATATTTTTTACTTTTTCACTCGAAATTATATGGTCTATGCAAATGCCTATACTTTACTGACCAAAATATAAGAAACCCAGCAACACCGATAGTTATTATGACGAATAAACTTAAAATAATCACCACATAAACACTAGTTGGCATGAATGTGTAACCATTTTCCTCTGTCTAAAAATAAAGACTCAATATTTTTTTGACATAAATTTTTTTTCTCACATAATTTTTTTCTTACACATATTTTTTCCTCTCGCATATTTTTTCTCACATCGCAATGCTGTTGTGACGTCGCGACGCCGTCATAACGTCTCGACACCTATCACGACAGCGTCGTGACATCATTACGGCGTCGCGGCTTCATGACGGCATCGCGACGTTACGATGGCGTCACAATGTCATAACATCGTCGCGGCGTCATGATAGAATCGCGATATCATGATGACTTCGCGAAATCATTATGGCGTCACAATGTCATGACCGTATCGAGACGTCATGAAGGCATTGTGACATGAGGAAAAAATATGTGAGAGAAAAATTGTGTGAGAAAAAAATAGAATCTTATTTTTTTAAATTGCCTTATCTGTGATTCGCTGTCATAAATATTTCTTTTAAAACTCTTATGCTGATTGTGAGCCAATTCTACATCATGATTAGTTACGGAAATAACTTGTTGAGTCGCCATTTAGTCGATTAATAACGTTAAAATTTAAAAAAAAATTAAATAGATTATTATCTATATTAAAAGGAGTCAACACTCTTGCTTTATGTAGTAAATATAGAAAAACATACGACATTCTTTACTTAGTCAAAACAAGTTTATTTGAAAAATAGATAAGGACCAAGTTGCAAAAACAAATTTAATCAATTTAAAATAAACAAAACAGTTTAAGATTTTGCACGTTGCTCTAAAATTTGTGAGTGTATATTAGTAAGGTCGAAGAACTTCAATTTTTAACACAAACGTCAATTAGCAAAGTTGTTCAGCATAAAATTCCCTGTCGTTGATGCTATTTTTTCACGATTTTAAAGCAAAAAATTCAAAAAAGTTTGAGTAGTACAACGAAAACATGTACATGAATTCATATTTTCAAATGATTTATCTCGATGGGGAAAACGATTCAGATGATGCCATAAAAACAAAAAATGATCAATTTTTCATGATCTTTCCGAATATATCACTTTTTCATATGATTGTAACTGACTGGCCTGGTCCTTTAACTTGACTGTATTTTATTAACCTATTTTATCGCACTCTTAATGACTGTACAATAAATACAAATAATTTTTTTACTAATTTCTTAAATGAGTGTTTCTTAGATAAATTAGGAGTATAGATAATCCAATGGTTAAAATAACGACTATGATTAGGATAAGCCATATATAAACATGAGCTGCCCAGAAGCTGTAGCCTTCTTCTTTGGTCTAAATTTGGAAGACTTATCAAAGATTGCCACCACGGAAAATTGCCACAGTTGGGCTATTGCCACTTCGGAAAATTGACATCCGAGGGCAAAGGCGATGCAATTAATTCGTTAGACAGTTTGAAAGCAATTTTGGAGCTATTGTGGATCGGGGGGGGGGCACCCCAGGGTCAAAAATCGAAACAAAATTTCTAAATTGTTTAAAAATGACATATTTAGGAGTAATTTTATGCGAAAAATCGATTACGTGCCTTCTTGAAGCTTGAAAAACATTCTTGATCCTTAAAAATTGAAAAATACGTATTTTTACCCATATTTTCACAGTTATTGACTATATGTATACATGGATAAAAACACGTATTTTTCAATTTTTAAGGGTCAAAAAAGGTTTACACGCTTCAGGAATGTGCGCAATCTATTTTTCGCATAAAATTACCCCTAAATATGTCATTTTTTAAAAATTTTAGAAAATTTTTTTTTCAATTTTTGACCCTGGGGTGACCTCCCTCCACAATAACTCCATAATTTTTAACAATGACAATTTTTAGTGGTGGAAATTGTTGAAAATTCCCAATAGACCAGGGATAAAATTTCGATTTCGAAATGCGAAACCGTGCGCTCTTTTTCGCTATTGAAATACCTGAGATTCTACTTCTTGAGAATTTTTAGCATTCTCATTACCAGAAACTCCTTGCAATTCTAACACGTTTTCGTTTTCAAGAGTTCTCTTATTATATGGAGTAATGTTGTCTTCTTCAACAGGAAAGACTTTATGAATGGCCATTGTTTAATAATTAAACTAAATAAATTCTTAAAGGGGGTGTAAATTAGGGCCCTTTCTTCAAAAAATTTTTTTTTTAAATGACCTTGTAGAGGTAAAAATAGGGTGACAAATCGATTGCGCGCACTGCAAAAAACGCTTTCTTGACCCTGATTCAGGGAAATGATACGTATTTACGTAAATAAATTGATTTTCAATACACCGATTTCTTCCCCGAATCAGGATCAAGGAACGTTTCCATGCTTCGAGAGTGCGCGCATTCAATTCCCCGCCTAGAAAAACCTAAGAATCGACGGTTTTCTCATAAAAATCCGAAAATGTTGGATTTTCGCTTTAATACACTCACCCCATTCCCTGAATCAGGATCAAGGAAGCGTGTTCACAATTTGACAGTGCGTGCAATCGATTTTCACCCTATTTTTACTCCTACAAGGTCATTAAAAAAATTTTTTTTGAAGAAAGGGCTCTAATTTGCACCTCTTTAGCAAAATGATTTGTGTTAGTATTTTTAAAGGTTGTTTAAAAAGTAGAAACAATGTGACCGCCTGCAAGAAAACAACAATCTCCCTAAACAAGTTATTCATAAATACGAATAAGATCATGCGAATACATTTGTATCATCTTGCTTTCGAAACAATCAATCAATTGATTTGGTAACAACAAACATTTTTGATCTAATCTCATATTTAGTAGATAACACGAAAATAAGGGAGAAGTGTAAATATCAATTCAATTTGTGGGGTGTCCGATCTGCATACATGAACAAGGAGGGGGGACAAGCTACCTCGAGGCTATATGGTGTCGACCAAAAAAGGACCTTTTTTTTAGCCTGACGGCTTCGCCACCCCGAGGCTATATGAATCTTTAACTTTTGGCTCGATGCTAGCTACATGATGGGGGGGGGACAGTCCCCCCCATTGGTAATGTATGTCGATCTGGTAAAATATCAATTCAATTTTTGATTTTTCTTTGTATTTTCTTTTACTGATATAATTTTTAAATACGCTGATCATACGTGGGCAAGGAATGAGATCAGCGACAAGAAATGCGAATTGAGTCTATTACCCATTTCGCATTTTTGTTCGAACTGGGTCTATAAAAATCGAATTTTCGGAAATTTGGTATATAAAAATGCGAATTTTTTGGCGACTTTTTGTGATTTGAATGTTATTTTTGTCGCATTTTTTGATGACCAAATTCGCATTTTTTAATAAAAATCTTAAATTTTTCGCGCTTTACTCGAAAAAATGCGAATTGGGTACTTAATTTTTTTCGCGAATGCGGGATCATGTCCCCCTTTGCCCATGTATGATGCTGATACTGTATAGGTAATATTATATCATTCCATAGCCCCTCCCCCGAATTTGATTTCATTGTATATTCATCTGGATCGCCCTGTACATTTTATTAGAATTAAAAAACAATACAAAGAAGTTCAATATAATAATTTATGCTTCTCTGGGTCAGAAAGCCGGTTATATCTATTCCTATAGGCTAGACAAGACCATAATACGGAAAGAAGAACACCCAAAATCAGAATGATGAAAACCACCAGGGTTCCTACAATTATCTAGATTATAAAATCACAAAATTGTGGTAACACAAAGTTTTATTTTTTTTTAGTCAACCGTTTCAGTGCAAAAATAAATACTGTTGACAGTCGACCCTCAATAAGATGTCACGCTGTGAACCGGCCCAAGGTGGCATCTTATCAAGAAGTTTTTACACCGCAAAAATTTCAAAGGAACCGGACTCTGTAGCACTAGGACGGTACACACCTCACGGATTTTGACGAATTTTCACACATTAGAAAATTCAAAAATTTGCACTGTTTTTTTCAAATCTGTGTGAAAAATTCGTTAATTTGAACCTCTGAGGTGTGTACCGTCCTAGCGCCGATCTGTCATATTTTCTGTCGTTTTCTGCGTGCCATCTTTTCGAGAAGTCGACTGTACCTGACATTGAACCATATAAAGTACATCTAGTGTCAACCGATGGATCAGGACCAGAGCATTTGGCCTTCCATTGCCCTGTGGTGACTCGTGGAACTAGTTGAGAAAATTGACTAAATATGCAGGGTTTGGGGCATCCTGGAATACCAAGCTCAATGCGAGATTCGTTTAGGGTGGGCTGGAACCAAATCTATGAAAATATATTTGCCTTGAAAATCTGCCTTATTTGACAAGTACCTGAACAATAAAGCTGTCGTTGATTTCATGTAGTTCAAACGATACGTAAGAAGCATAGTCGGGTAGATGGTCTTTCAAATAAGTCAAATTCAACAGTCGTCCTAATGTCATCATGTTTGTATCATGCTGAAAGTTTGGCACTACGACGGTACACACATCACACAAATCAAAATTTAACGAATTTTTCACACGAAATTCGAATTTTTAATGCAAAATTTTGAATTTTGTAATATGTGAAAAATTCGCTATGTGTACCGTTTTAGCGCCGAAAATTATATATTTTTATGCAGGACGTTGGTCAATAAAGGGTGCGCGCTAGCAGTCGTGAAACGCATTTCACCAGGATCCGAAAACGGGGCCGAGGCCCCGGCCTCCATGGGACCGGGGCCTCCAGGGGCCGGCCCCCTGGGGCTTTTGGGGGCTGAGGCTGGCCCCCGGGGCCGACGGGGGCTTTTGGGGGGTGATGGGGGCTTTGGGAGGTCTAGAGAAAATCAGGATCCGAAAAAGGGGCCGAGGCCCGGTCCCCAAAAGCCCCCATCGGCCCCCAAAAGCCCCCCGTCGGCCCCGGACTGGGACCGGCCCCTTTCAGACCCTGCATTTCACGACGATTTCCGGATAGCTATAAGGAAACGGGTTTGAATTTTAAAAAATGCCAAATTCAGGGTTTTCGCGTCAATATTCAGGCAAATTCAAGCGTGTTTCCGGACGGCTAGCGTCTAGAAATCTTCGTGAAATGCGTTCCATGACTGCTAGCGCGCATCCTAACAGCAGCCTGAAACCACCCCCAAATAATTTTTTAAATGAAAATCATGGATTTGTACACCCCTGACTGGATAATTTAATTACCGAAGAGTACAAAATCATTTTGTGGTTCGTGGTATTTTGAATTACTTCATCGAAACGAGCAACTATTTGATCGTGATGCCAGCCTAAATCGTACATTTAAGAAAATGAAGACCTTTCGTATATAAGCTCTGTTTGTAAGATTTCAAACAGCTGGGCGCGCATGGCTTAATGGATAGGACGCTGGATATCGTTCCGAACGTTTAATCTAAACGGAGCTGGATCAATCAGAGTTTGAATTATTTTTGCATAAGTGGATGATTTTTTTGGTACTGGAGAGTTTTCTCATACAGAAAACACGAATTTGAGCTCATTTTATGTTTTAATGTTTAAAAAAATTCCATTTCAAAACAATTTTAACTTAATATACCTCCAATGGAATCGAGAAAAATATCGATAAATGATGCATGCAAAGAGTCGTGCAATTTGTTCACCTTCTCAATAAATTCTGCATTGTTAGCCCAAGATGGTAATGGAAGAATCTCGGGCAGTACAGCCTAGAATTCGTAGAAAATAGCTAAGTTAATTCTAACTTACTCGGCTTTTAATTCCATCTAGGACTCTTTGAAAATTATACACATCATCTATTTTAAAGCCACTTTTTTCGGCCATGAATTCAACTTCTGGACGATATTGTTCTAGAAGTTCGCCATATATAGGCATTCCTTCAATATTCTTCCGAAAGAGTTCACAATGATCTAACATTGCAATAGAGACCTAAATGGCTCCATTTGCCTGTTTAGAGTGTGCGCTAACAGTTGAAATGCATTTAAAAAAGTATTTTTAAAAATGTAAAACTCAGGGTTTTTTTATACAGGCAAATTCAAATCCGTTTCCGGACGTTAGCCGTCCGGAAATTCAGACTCATTTCAATACGGCGACCGGAAATGGGTTTGAAAAATTCGTAAAAAATTGAAAAATTCCACAAAAATCTAAAAGTTCATCAAAAATTGAAAAATTCGTCAAAATAGAAAAATTCCTTAAAAATCGAAAAATTCATCAACAAATGAAAAGTTCGTAAAAAATTGAAATAGTCGTTAAAAATTGAAAAATTTGTTAAAATTTGAAAAAATCAAAAATTCTTCAAAAATCGAAAAATTCATCAGAAATTGAAAAATTCGTTACTCTATCCAACTGCGCGATGTGACCATATTTTACATGTTCTTATACCCCTACCCTGAATCAGAGTTTTCGTTTCAATAACCCAAAACAATTTCAAATAGGATAAATTTGGTGCCGTTTTGTTCGTCTCGTCGAGCTACAGAGCGTTCAGTTAGGTCTGCAACATCGATGTTTTTAGTCGTTCTCGCAGCCCCTCTAACGAATCTCTATGCGGTTTTTTTAAAATTGTAGCTGAATAATGGCCGAATAAATACTGATAAAAATTTTCGAATTCCGTTGATCCTAACATTGTCAAAAATTACTTTGAAGTTTTCAAAGTCGATTTTCTTCACCTTAACAAAATGTTAGAAATTTAATTTTTTTAATGAAAATACAGAGCTTTAGTCCCACTAACGCATACAAAAAACCGTATATAAAAATTATTTACCAGTGGC
>OZJO01022288.1:0-15414 GCA_900406225.1 Acrobeloides nanus | reverse complement strand
CAATTTCGAATTTCGACCCCAAAATTTCGATTTTTTGAATTTCGAAAAATCGAAAATTTCGATAAAATTGAAACAAAGATCAAAGCGCGTAGACTCTCAGTGTCCAGTTTATTTTTCATATTTTCACTAAAAACTTTTAAATTCAAAATTTTCATCAGAATTCATCATTTTTAGACAAAAATGGTCATTTTCAGAGCATTTTCATCTTTAAAATGGCAATTTCCTATGAAATTTTGAAATTCGATTTCGAAATTTCGACCCCCATTTCGTTTCGATTTCGACCCCCAATTTTCGATTTCGATCTTTCCAAATTCGACTCATCACTAGATAATTTATTATTTTTATGAGAAAACAAGCATTGGAATTTGCCCCCATTTGAAGGTTGTATTTTTCGTGCCGTAGACATTGGAAAATTCAACTCGAAGTTTCTTGCCATTCAAAAGTTTCGTTTCGACACATTGTCTCCCTTTGATTCCTTTATATGAATCTGGTCCCTAAAAATTTTTTACTCTTTTTAAAAATAGGAAATAGGTTTTTACCTTAACCCTGGCTGTGATTACATATGTTGTCTTTGGCGCTAGTGTTATAGGGTTTCTAAAGACAACCATGTAAGGTCCGGCTCCCGAACATTCGTAGTTTCCTGATTGAGATCCAAGTAGTCGGCCTGTTTTTTCTTCTCTGACCTAAAATTTTTTAAATTAAAAAAATTTTTTTTTCTTACATCGATTTCAACTTGATAGTAAGTAACCGAACTACTTATACAGCTACCAAATAGGCCAATAGAATAAAGTTGAACAGGTTTATTTACAGTAAAGCTGAAAATGGAATTTCTTAGTTTTGTCAGCATCAAATGAAAAATGCGAAATCAATAGTGCAGTGGTAAATGTATCATTTCCATATTTAAGATCGAGAGATTTGTGATACTTTGTGATGTTAGGGCTCCGAAAAATTATTTATTTGCCATCACACATGCACAATGGGTCTTTTAGAGTCTTCGGACAAAGACCCGGGGTCGTGCATAGCGCAAGGGGTTGAGAGGGTGTCTTGCATGACTCGCGGCCAAGAACAACACATTTCGCGAAGTGCGACAATAAATTGCAAAAAGTCATGTGGTAACCCTGCTCTTGCTATCTAGCTTATCATTGATCCCCTCCAAGATCAAATTTTCAATTTTTTTTTCTTTGGTCGGATTTAGGGGGAACACTCATGATTCCCCTCCATGATACGCCACTGATGTTTTCCTTTGAAGCTATAAAACTATAATTTACATACCCAATTTCATCGGGTTGTCCATTGCAGGCCCAGCCAGGAGTATGACTTTCAAATCTTTCAATTTCTAAATTTCCACCGATTTCAAAATCGGTTGTGGGTATTGGAACACTTAACTTTTCAACAAGTTTCTTGTGAAGTCGGAAGTTTGTCAATTTTATAGTTAGCTTCATCTTTAACAATAAAAATTACACTGGCTAAAAGATTTTTAAAAATATTTATTTAACAAAACATTAAGCAAAAAAGTCAGGAGGAACTCGGGCCCACTACCATCAGAGCTAAAAGTAAGCGCTTAATCCTGTGTGCGCCATTAAACGCTTAACAACTAAACTATATTAGGCATCGTGCTGACCCTACATTTTTTAGCAGTGTTAACATCATGAAGTGAGTTTAAAGCACCGGCTCTGAAAGAATCAAGCTTTGGGACGGACGGGGAGGGACAAACTTTTTTTTATCAAATTTTTAATTTTTGTTTGCATAACATTATAGTTCGTAAAGTTTTGAGCAACTTTTGTTTTTGGGGACCGATTAGATTCGTTCACTGGTTAGAGATTGACCCAGTACCAAGTTGAAGACCAGGCATTCTTTGGCCTTACAGGTAAGCCAGGCTTCAAAAAATTCTATCTTTTTAAGGATAAATCGTTTTGATTTGAAATTTTTTTTATTTTTCAGGGCTACGCACTGCTACATTTCTATACACTTTCCGTCAGAGCTGTCAGAAAACTTGCCTTTGGTGCAAGTTTTACTTGCATCGCATTTTTCCGAAATTTTTAATTTTTTAGCTAAAACATGTGTAGAACGACTAAAATTGTTGAAATAATATGTTTTTAGCAAAAATTGGGAATGCAAGTAAAACTTGCCCGAAGCTGCATTTTTGCATCATGGGCAAGTAAGTAAAACTTGCCATGCAAGTTTTACTTGCACACACTAATTTCGTCGTGTTTATCTCGAAAAACGATTTAAAATATTTTTGGTATTTTTAAATCGTTTTTCGAGATAAACACGACGAAATTAGCGTGTGCAAGTAAAACTTGCATGGCAAGTTTTACTTGCTCATGATGCAAAAATGCAGTTTCGGGCAAGTTTTACTTGACTCCCAATTTTTGCTAAAAACATGTTATTTCAACAATTTTAGTCGTTCTACACATGTTTTAGCTAAAAAATTAAAAATTTCGGAAAATGCGATGCAAGTTGCACCAAAGGCAAGTTTTCTGACAGCTCTGACGGAAAGTGTATAGAAATGTAGCAGTGCGTAGCCCTGAAAAATAAAAAAAATTCAAATCAAAACGATTTATCCTTGAAAAGATAAACTTTTTTAAAGCCTGGCTTACCTGTAAGGCCAAAGAATGCTTGGTCTTCAACTTGGTACTGGGTCAATCTCCAACCAGTGAACAAATCTAATGGGTCCCCAAAAACAAAAGTTGCTCAATACTTTACGAACTATAATGTTATGCAAACAAAAATTGAAAATTTGATCAAAAAAAGTTTGCCACTCCGGAAGCTCGATTCTTTCAGAGCCGATGCTTTAACCAAAAAAGGTTCAAAAAGCACTGACAACAACCCAAACGAGTCAATTTCATAAATTCACGCAAAATGATATAAAATCTGTTTTTTATCAGTTAAAATATACGCAATTCCACTCGTTTTTAAACCATGGGGTTATCTAATAAACTTTATGACGCCAAACATCTATAAACTTCTAAAAATAAGCGTTCTGAGATTAGTCAAGATGTTATTTTGGAAAAGAGGAAGGGTCATGTCTACTGATAAGGCTCTTTCTGAACAATGAATATGCATGGAAAACAAACTGTTTTTCAAAATTTATTTGTAAATAGTCTAATATTTATTTATGATTAGGCCACTTGGGTCTAATTATAGCTCTGATGGTATTTAAAATTTTATAAAGTTTTTAAGCTATTGCAGATCTTAGCTTTGGCCCATTTGGGTTGGGGNCAATGAATATGCATGGAAAACAAACTGTTTTTCAAAATTTATTTGTAAATAGTCTAATATTTATTTATGATTAGGCCACTTGGGTCTAATTATAGCTCTGATGGTATTTAAAATTTTATAAAGCTTTTAAGCTATTGCAGATCTTAGCTTTGGCCCATTTGGGTTGGGGAAGGAGGTAAGAGTGGAGAAAATTTGCTCGAAAAATCTAAAAAATCCGGTTTTTTAAATCACCCTGAATAAATATCAAATTTTGATTTACCCTAAGTTCATGCGTATAAGCCGCCCATACGTATAAGCCGCGGCTAATAAATTGGCTAAAAATGATAAAAATGATTTTTTTGTGAGTTGTTTTTATAGTAATTATGTGCTTTTTCATCGAATGAACATTTTAATTAGTGATTTATTCCAACGAACTTTCTGATAAAATCTTTGTGGCATAATATAGGAAATTTAAAAAGTGGGAGCTACTACGCCTGGGGGGGGGCGCACTTAACAGAAATAAAAATGCCGAAGTAAAAATGTCAAAAATTTTTTTAACAAGTGACCCCTTAGGGGTAATTTTATGCGGGGAATCGACCTTGATTCAGGGAAATCGATGTATTGAAGCGAAAATCAAAAATTTTAGGATTTTTATGAGAAAACCGTCGATTCTTAGGGCTTTCTATGCGAGAAATCGATTGCGCTTACTCCTGTACCGTGAAAATGCTCCCTGATTCAGGAGAAAAACTAAAAAATCGCACTTTCAGATTTACGCTTAAAAACACCAATCCCTTCCCTGAATCAGGGTCAAAGAAGCGTTTTCAAGGTTCGAGAGTGCGCGCAATCGATTTCTCGCATAGGAAAACCTAAGCATTGACTGTTTTCTCATAAAAATCCAAAAATGTTTGATTTTCGCTTCAATACACCGATTCCTTCCTTGAATCAGAGTCAAGGAAGCATTTTTAAGGTTCGGGAGTGTGCGCAATCGATTCCCCGCATAAAATTAACCCTAAGGACCATTTGTTAAAAAAATTTTTGACATTTAAAAACGCCATAAAATAAAGATCTATACGTATAAGCCGCGGCTTATACGCATGAACTTAGGGTAATCCTTTATTGACAACATCAAATAAAATTAAAAACCCTATTGAGAATAAAATATTTGTTGAAAAATTTTAAAAATATCATGATCATCAGGTCGAATCATCTGACGATGACGATGATGATGACGCTGAAGATACGGATTCTGTAGATTCGGTAGATTCGGACACTTCCACACTGTTTTCTACAGAAATGCTTTCTGATTCTGTAGATTCCGAACTGGATCGCCTGCTGCTATCAGATTGACGTGATCTCGATTGGCCAACAAGTAAATTTATATCTAAATTTAACATTTTTATTTAAAATTTCTATATATGAGTATGGATCGTATTTTTCAGCACTAAAAATATTTTTTTAAAGCATTAATATTTCATAGCACTTATTTCAGTACTAAAAATTTTTCTAGGCATTTTCGTTACGCCCTAAATTTAGTAGGCGATTTTATTATATTCAGAATGTGGGAAATTTTTTTTAGAAAAATTTGTAATTTTTTGGTTGTTCATCCATTGAATGAATGGATCTCCAAAAAATCAATTCTTCAAAAAATTACAACTTTTTCTAAAAACTATCAAAAAATGTTCGCTATATCCAAAAACAGTGGAAAATGTCGAAATTTCGGCACTATTACTTTTTCCCCTTTATTTTCCCCCTTACTTTGTTTTCTTACTTTTTCCCCCGATTTTACACAAATTTCAAAGTAATAATGGAGGAAAATCGGGGAAAAAGTAAGAGGGAAAAACCAAAAAAGAGAAAAAGTGCCGAAATTTAAATGAAAGAAGATAAATAAAGTTGTTTTTGGACCTCTTGATTTCAATAGAACGCTGTTTTTTAACATAAAAATCACTATATCTCCACAACGCCGACTCCGTACAGTCAAAACCCTTTAAGCGGACCCTCTCGGGAGGGGGTCCGCTTATATGGGGTTTTCAATAAATTTGATCGTCAGTATGAGTTCATTATTAAGTTAGACATAATAGAAATTTTGCATTTTCATAAAATTTTATATTGAAAATGCAAAATTTCTATTATGTCTAACTCAATCATGAACTCATATTGTCTTTTAACGCTGATTTGGGGGGGGGGTCAGCTTATAGGATTTTAGGGGGGGGCCGCTTAAAGGGGTTTGACTGTACAGACTTTTTAAAAAAATGGGGTCTCAAAAATTCAATCATATTTTAAAATGTTTATATTTGGATATAGAAGTTGATTTTTGACGAAATTTTCGACTCTACTAGGGTTTTTCTAGTCGGGAAGCGCATTTTCGAGGATTGAAAATTTTTTCTAAATTGATTCAGGGAATACAAATTTTTGAACCATTTTAGGGGTATACATCTTGTAGGTGTAGTGTATAGTACCTTTCAGTGGTCAAAATAAAAAAATTCCTTCAAATTCATGTTCTTCATGTCGGAAAACCTCCGTAAACAAAATTTCAGCCAATTCGAAGAACTTTTTGAAAATTTGATTTTTTTACCAAGGGGTCAAAAATCGTTTTTCAACGTTTAGAACAAGAATTTGAATGAATTTTTTGATTCTGACAACTGGAAGATATCTCTACGAAGTATATACTTCTAAAATAGCTACAAAATTTGTATACCCTGAACCAGGGTTAGAAAAATTTTTTATGCCTCGAAAATGCGCACAATCGATTCCCCCACCTAGAAAAGCCCTAGTAGGTCGAAAATTTGGGCAAAAATCGACTTCTATAGCCAGATATCAACATTGTAACATTGAAAAACCCCAAATTTTTGAAAAAATCTGTATATTGACGCGAAAATATGACTTATTCTCAAAAAAACTGATCCAAGAAAAAATTTTTTTTATAAAAAAATCATTTTTAGGGGTAAAATCATGCGAGAAATCGATTGCGCGCATCGCCGAAGCGTGAAAATGCTTCACTGACCCTGATTCAGGGCAAAAAATTTTTTCGAATTTTATTTTGTGCAAAAAAATATTGCTTAAGAGGGTCTCGAACCTATGACATTTGTGACCAATATGCCGCTGCTTTGCCACTACACCATCGAGGCTTGTTTGCTTTGCCACTACACGACCGAGACTTGTTTAACAGTTGGGAATCGATTCCCAACTGTTTCACATCACGTATTTCGTTCTCTATGCCTTATCAGCAGTTATCACTAAAAATAATTGTGAAATTATACAAATGTCCGTCTAAGCAAAAGGACCAACTTATTTTCTAGAAAATTTGAATTTTTTAATGAAAGGTAGTTACAAATCGCTTTAAAATAGGTTTTATTTACTTTTATTTATGTATGTCTATTATTCTATTCATTTAATACTCTGGATTATTATGGCTGCACAAATTAAACCAATTATTCCGTCTCTAGAATTTACAGAAACTGAAGATTCTTATGATCTTCAGAAAGATATTAATCAAATTGTTTTCCCGGATAACCCTACTGTTGTTTACCCATTCGCCATAAATGATTTAAAATTTCTTAAGGATGTTTACTTGGGTCAAATGAGTACAGTGAAAAGTTTTTTCCATAAACCAACTCGAAATATAGTGGTGGCCAAAATAACCCGACTTCCGACAAGAGATTATAAAGACGAGTTCAAACTTAGACAGTTTTATATTGAAATTAAAGCGATGAGAAGTGTATCACAGTGCCCAAATATTGTAACATTTTATGGTCTTTGTATTGAAGATAACTTTGCATATATTTTTATGGAATATATGGATTCATCGTTGAAGGAATTTTATGAGTTAGTGCATCAAAAGAATAATATATTTCCTGAACACATCCTTAGCTATATAGCTATATCTATTGTTGATGCATTGGATTTTTGTTCAACAAAGAATATTATTCACCGAGATCTTAAGCCAGGAAATGTTTTATTGAATAAAAGTGGTGAAATAAAACTATGTGATTTTGGAGTGTCGAAAATTACAGAAAATACTTATACTAGTACATTTGTTGGCACCGTTGCTTACTGGCCACCAGAAAGATTCGAAAAAATAAAAATGAAATATGATGTTCGGGCAGATATTTGGAGCCTAGGAATTTTACTCATCGAAGTGGCTCTTGGAAAACATCCATTTACTCTATTAAATGAAGAAGCTCTTAAAAGTTTATCAACAATTCAAGATTATATTTTAAATTTAAAAAAGCCAGAAATTATTACACTGCTTGAAAATTACTCAGAAAATATGAAATTTTTTATTGAAGCTTGTCTCAAAGAGTATGACGCAAGGCCCAAGTCCGAAAAGTTAAAAGAAATGGAATTATATACAAAGAATAAACCTGTAAATAATGAAATTATTGCGGAATTCGTTGAAGAAATTTCTAAAAAGAAGGAAAATCTAACATTCTACGAGTCGTTAGTTGAAAATCCTGCTATAAACACGATTAAATTTCAAAAAGAGGATAAATCTTATAAATTTAAAATGGAAGAATTTGAAAATTTGCAAAGAATTAGTACTAAAGTTTGGAAATATTTGCATAAGCCTTCAAATAAGAAAATGGCGATAAAATTTATGCCTATCTCTCAAAATCAATCTGCTATGGACGAGATAAATAAACAAATCATAATTTCATTGGTAAACGAAATTCCAAGTCTTTTTGATCTTCAACATGAATCTAGTGTCTTGGAATTTTATGGACTTTGTGTGCATAATGAGCAAATTTTGATTTGCATGGAATTTATGGATAGGACCTTGAAAGCAAGTTATAGATTGTTTAACGAGTAGAGTATAAAAGTTGGGCTAATTAGTCACTTGTCTAGGACACTTATAGGATCCCACCAATGTCGAATTTCATTGTTGAATTTCAAAACTTTTATCAGGCTCTTCAAAATGCTGGGAAATCAAGCCTTCATATACAGAGTGTCTACGCTAATGGTTATTCGAGTATAACCCATGACTTTGAAATTAGTAGAGATGCTCATGAAAATTTAGAAAAAATTTAGAGCCAAATTTGGGGGGCGGGTAATTTTATGCGGGGAATAGATTGCGTATATTTTCTAATCATAAAAGATCTAACTTACACTGATTTAGGCAATTTTCGCTCTAATAACTATTGGGTCGATAGGTAAATAGCAGATTCCATCGAATCTTTATAAAAATGACCTCATCGGGGGTTTTCTACGGAGGAATCGATTACGCGCATTTTCGAACCCTGAGTAAAAATTACAAGAGCTACACTTCCCTGACCGAGTTCACAATTAGCCTTCAGGTTTAAAATGGATCTCGATCTCTGATCACCTCGCCTTTTATGCTACCCTTCCGATCTCCGATCGGAATTTAGATTTTTTTCGCATTTTTCTCCCATTCAATCTTTATGCCCTTTGAACACTCGGGCTTTTTAAACGTCGGCCTTTTTCGTGCCGGCAGCGCGTTCTACGCTTTTTCTTCGCGCACTTTTATATCCCTTTGAACAGCCGGGCTTTTGTTCCATGTCGGCCCTTTTTAGTGCCAACAGAGCATTCCAAGCTTTTCTCGCGCAAGCCCGATCAAATGACTAAATGGGATGACGTCGACGAGAGTTCATCGAGCACTTGACGTTATGCACTCTTTATTTTTATTTTTCTCAAAAATTTTCTTTCTTGCAAAAGTTTGGAAAAATTATTTTAAGATAATTTTTCCCAACTTTTGCCCTGTCTTACACCTGAAAATGCTTCATTGACCCTGGTTCAGGGAGGGCATGAGTGTATTTAGGCGAAAATCGCACGAGTCAGAGTCAGAAATAGTTGAGGTTTGATGTGTATTGCGGCACTGCGCAAGTGGCTCCTATGATGTTCTTGAAAGCGCTTGAGTTTGACAAATAATTTGATTGATAGCTGGTTCAGACGGTTGCATCTGAGTATTATCTAAGAATGAGGGCCCTAAATGCGTAGGATTAAATCAGTATGCAAAGCGCGAAACTATAAGACATGGGTTAAGTGGCTAACCAAAGCCAGGAGCCAGCCGACCATCTGCGAAGCCCAGTTGAAGATCGAGTGAAGGGCTTGTGGCTTCGTCTGAACTTTGGCTCGAATTGTTTAGCTTGTATAGGGTGTTCAAATATCTGTACCCGATTCAAAAATTATCTCAGCGAGGAAATTGAAATTTTTCGTGCGATTTGTTTTATAAAATTGATAATGTGATGTAGTTTTTTATTAAAAAATTTTTATTGAAAAAGCCTTAGGCAGGATTTATACTTCCGTTGCGTAGCGCGTCGCAGAGCAATTATATGCAAACAATTTTTCGTGCGAACAATTTATCCAATGCTGTTTATAGTTGCTGTCGTGCGACAGTCTGCGACGGCTTTTTATTATAAACAAATGTGTTCGCACGTGCTTTATTTGTTTGGTCATTACTTGAATCAGGGTTAAAGAAGCGTTTTCACGGTTCGAGGAGTGCGCGCAATCGATTCCCCGTCTAGAAAAACCTAAGAATCAACGATTTTCTCATAAAAATCTGAAAATGTTTGATTCTCGCTTCAATACACCCACCCCCATTCCCTGAAATAGAGTCAAGGAAGCGTTTTCAAGGTTCGGGAATGCGCGAAATCGATTCCTCGCATAAAATTACCCCTAAAGGGTCACTTGTTAAAAATTTTTTTTAAATTTTCTACCCGGCCGTAAGTTGTACCCCCATCCCCTTTAAGAACAATTCTTTCCATAACATTTTCGGCTATAGGAACTTCCACAACGATTAATCCTTGGTGAAGTTCCGCTTTTTTCGTTGTAAAAGTTCCTAGAGCTGGTAAGGATTTGTATGCGTTGTGGAAGTTCCGCATGTCGTTTTGAACCCCATTGTGAAAGTTCCTAGAGCCACATTTTCTAGGAGTTAAACAAAGATATTCATGCACTGCAAATACCATTTCCAGAACAACTTTTGGGCTGTATTGTAGTGACCATATTAAACGCTTTAATTTCTTGCAAACTTTGTGACATTTTAAATCATGAAATAAGGCCAGAAAATATTTTTATAAATGAAAGTGGACAAATTAAGCTTGCTTGTTTCGATAAATCTCGTTATTTAAAAGAATTGTTCGAAACAGTTGTTTTGGAAGGTATGCTGATCAAAATGAAATGTAGAAAAATTTTCAGAATCCATGTTCTACTGGCCACCTGAAAAGTTTCAACACGATCAAGACCAAAATTATGATAAATCCAACATTTGGGCTATTGGTATTACTTTATGTGAACTTGCAAATGGAGTCATTCCTTTCTTATTTGAGAAACAATACCTTGCTATTAGAGCTGTATCTGATTTGAAAGATAAGCTTAACAACCTAGAAGTAGATAAACTAATTAAAGAGACATTTAGCCAAAATTATTCGCATATGGTACAAGAATTTGTAAAACTTTGTTTACAACCGGTGCATCAAAGGCCTCGGTATAATGAATTGAGGAAAACTAAATTTTTTCGAAAATATGAATTTTTCGAAGATGAAGGTCAAGTTTATCAATCTCTACAAGAAATTGAAGAAAGAAATCCTATAAAAAATTTAAAGCTTTAATCGATTGGTCCCTAGATAAGCCTGAATAATTATACTTAAAAATGACTTGTGAAGTTTACCCAAACAAAAAGTAAACTAATTACAGTCGTTCCTCGATATACTCAATTTCCCGCTGAACGTTAAAAAAGTGGACCCTCCAAAGTGCAGTGGATAATGAAGCCAACCATCCGATCTGACAAATTAAGCATCGTTGAGCCCGCAGATTAGATTCCCATGAGGTTAAAACTTTTGATTTTCGAAAATTTTATGCAAAAATGGAGCAAACATATTTGTAAAAATCGAAAGTTTTATCCTCTTGGAAATCGGACCTGCGGGCCGAACGTTGCTTAACTTGCTAGATAGGATGGTCAACTTTCTAATCCATCGCACTATGGAGCGCCCACCTTTTAAAGTTCAGTGGGAAATGGGGTATAATATGTCTCTCTCAATAAACATCACCATAGGCTCTTTACTCCACGTGATTTATTATTGAGGGTCGAATATAGTAAGGTTTATTAAAGTTCATTATAATCGATAATAAACACTTTTATTTGTATTTGTGTCTAAAATCAATACATACCTGAAATCATTATAACCTTCTTCAAATCTCCCCATTTTGGAGGTCACATCGCGGTTTTGTTGGTAGATCGCAAAAAATTGAAGAGTTAAAACAATTTAGGGTTAGTGCATGAAAATAGAAAAAATTTCAATACCTATATAAATTTTTGATTGAGTTGTGCGTGACCATGAGAGGTGAATGTTGAATTAGGGTAATTGGAATGTACAGGGTGTGCTTAAAAGCTAAGTTCTATAATAATCGACTCTTGGTCCATTAAGGAAAGACCCGGATCCCAAAAGTTGTTTGATTTGTCTACATTTCACATGTACCCCCGTTTTTAACTATGCTGAGTCCGAAAATGAAGGAATTGACATCAACTTTTCAATTGGATTTTGATATCCGGCACATGGGCCTTGTTTTGAACACCAACGACACTAAAACTGCTATATCTCGGCCTAGGTAAATGATCTGGTCATGGTTTTGGTGTTATTAGAATCCTCAAATCACGAGCTAAAAACTTTATATAGACACTATGTGGTAAATTCGAAGTTCGGGAAAAGTTATACCATCCTTGAAAAAATTACGTCAAAAATTTGGCTCCTGAAATACAAAGATTGACCCATATCTCTGCGAGGTTAGATCATAGTCGGTCCCCCGATAGCTCAGCTTTTAGGGCTTTATTAGAGCTTTTCAAAAAGTGGTCGATTGCCGGAATCAGATTTATATTCGCGAAGATAGATCACTTTTAAGTTGGTTGGGTTTAAAAACTCTAAATCTAACATTAGCGAAATTGGCCATAATTTATATATATTCGAAAAATTCATGAAAAATGGAGCATTTTTTGTTTTTACAGTAAATTCTGAATCGTTATTTTGTCGAGATGATCGCATTTGAAGTTGGCTATTTTTCGGAATTGATTTAGAATTTGAATTTTTTTTCTCGACAAAATAACATTTTCACGCTTCCGGAATGCGCGCAATCGATTTTTCGCATGATTTTACCCCTATACAGGCTATTTTGGCACAAAAATTTTTTCAGAGATTAGTCCCCAAATCTTACCCCCTTTTACAAACAAAATTGCTTAATTTTCAATTTTCTTTAGCTAACTACTCTGAGAGTTTGGTTCGAATTCAAAAAATCTTTTTTGCATATGATAGAGCAGGATGAAATCTTAATAATGGTCAGAGAACTTTTTATAAAACTTCGATCTTGCAGAGATATGGAGTTTTTCAAAAAAAAGCGCATTTTTTCTGCCAATATTCTGGACCTTCATTATCTAACTAGTCCATCAGTTTGTGTCAAATTAAAAAAATTTTTTTTGCATATGATAGAGCATGGCTAAATCTCAATATTGATCAGAGGAATTTGTCTAAAACATGTTCTATGAGTTTCTATAGCAGCCGAGTTACTAACTCGGCAATCATTGCCGAGTAACTAAAGTGACAGATTTGCAGTTTATAGGCTCGGATTCGAATCCCGCTTCGAATTTAAAGTTGTCCAAATTCCATGAAAATTTTTGTTTACTCGGTCATAGGCTTGGGATGGAAACCCCATGTTATGGTATTCGTTCTACTCATCTCGGCAAGCTGATGGCATGACTCATTTTAAAATTTCGAATTTCTTCCAATTTTAGCAAAAAAACCGCTTTGCAGACAACCTGTTATGCAATAAGCTCAATTTTTTATAGACTTGACTATTCCGACCATCTGATGTTGATGCGTGCCTTTTATGAATATTGCAAATGCTCAAACTATAATCAAGCAAATAATTTTTGTAAAGCCAAATTTCTTAGTTTTGCGGGAATGAAAATGATTTATGGCATTCGGTATGTCTTGTAATAAGATAGTGTCGTGTTTGGGAGAGATTTTCATTTCGATGTTTCCTGTAAGCTGAGTGATAAAGTCCATAAAACCTACAACATCTAGGCATAATTTTCATAGTTTAGAGAGACAGTGCTCGAACCTGCGACCTCGGGCGTACGGGCCAGTGCCTCTGAACTATAGTCTATTTCCGTGCCAGAGTGAAATTTTTGATAGCCCATAGCGCATTTTATAAAGAAGCCGACATCCGATCGGGCAAGTTAAGAACGTTTGTGAAAGTTGTTCGTCGTGATCTCAGGAACACCTTTATAGAACATCACTTTTTATGAAAAAATTTGTTAAGAAAAACCTTATGAAAATTATTTGGGGACATCTTTTTTCCGCCCACCCTTTATACTATAGACATAGACTCTATAATCACTAAAATTTGTTTCGATTTTAGACTCCAATTATGGAATGAGCTTAAAAGGCTCCACTTGGTACCACAAAACGTGCGGAATTTTGATGATTATGAAGTGAATTACTATAGCAGTTCATGGCCTATGATCCAAACGGCTATTTTAGCTGGTTGTTATCCGGGTGTTGGAGTGGCTAAAGATGGGTCGAAAATGAGGAAAATTCGGACATGGTATAACATTCTATCAATATTCATGCATAAATTCAAATTTAGCGCTCAAAACAATGCATCATTTCACCCAAGTTCGGTGCTCAAACGGCAAATAGTGGACTCCTCAAAAAGATCTGAACAAGTTAACCGTTTTTCAAATAATATCGAACCCAAAATCGAATTTTTGGTCTATCAAGAACTTATTAAACTTGAAGAAGGAATTACAGTAACAAATTTTATCTTTTTTTATAAACCATGTATCATTTTAGCTCCGTATGGTAACGGCTTGTATACCATTAGCAGTTTTGATACTAGCTGGCACACTTCATATGTCAAAAAATGTGATTGATGGGTTTAAATTAAGTGAGTTGTAATTAAATAAGAACAAGACGGATAAACAACGGCCCTTACAAGGAAGGAAGGGAAGTGCCATAAGGGGAAGGGGTGGAGAATTGGGAGCTTATTCCTCAAGTCTCAGTCCCAGAGCCTTCGATTCCAGGAAGTCTGGGGCACCTCGTCCCCGAAGAAAGCCAAATCTTGGGTCCTCACTAAAAGCATAACGTTCAACTTGTACACCAGAACGATCAGATATTCTAGGAATAGAGACAAGCGTTGATGTAGGATGGTAACAAACCCCGCTGATAAAAAGTATAAAAAAATCAATTACCCATTTTTTAGCTGACAAACAAGAAAGCTTATTAAAAAACAACGAGTTTCTAATTGAAATTGAATCATCGCTTGCGATGCAAGGAAAATTTGAAGACTTACAACTTATCATGAGGCTGAGATTCAAACTTATGTTCTATTTTCTGGAATTTTTGAAAAACCCTACGAGTCGACTTTCAAGAGAGCATAATGTAAGTATAAATTAAATTTTTTATATATTAAAAAAATCTTTTTTAGGATCTGTTGGCATGTTTAAACTATGTGCTTAGCATAGATCATCATAGATTTGGATTTCAGATGTTGTAGAAGTAAAATAAGTATAAAATGGAATAAATATTGTGTTTTAATATTTATAAAAATGAATAAATTTTTATGATGTAGAAAAATCTTTTAATATTAAACGAGAAATGTCTGTCTGTTTGTCTGTGTCACCGAATTTTGTACCCTTAAGCCCAATCCCATTACGACTTAGATTTTTGAAAAGAGCTCGGTGAGAGAAGAAAAACGACACTAAAATCATGTAGGTATCCCCTCTGAAAAAATTAAAAATTCAATTTTTCATTTTTCCCTTTTCAACTTAGATATTTGATCAGAAATGAAAATCCGTCGCCTTCATGGCGCAGTTGGTAAAGCATTAGTTTTGCAGTCGGAATGGCGTAGGTTCGATTTCGTAGGGCAGTATAACTTTTCGTACAATTGTGGTTCGTACGAACCTTTCGTATGAACTTTTCGTTGTCTGATTATCAATAAAATCCGTTTTGGTTTAAATTTTTTGTGCCAATAAACGGATTTTATTGATAATCAGGCAACGAAAAGTTCGTAAGAACAACAATTGTACGAAAAGTTATACTGCCTAGCGTAGCCAAGAGTCGGCGGCGGGGTTGTAAAGATAGACAAAAAGCTAACGCAATGAGTTAAATTTCAGCTGCTTAATTTTCTTAGGAACAGCAACTTCTTTTTTAAACACTTAAAATAATCGAAACTATAAAATTTCACGTAGTTGCCCATTTTATATTATTT
>OZJO01022287.1:0-20872 GCA_900406225.1 Acrobeloides nanus | reverse complement strand
GTTTTTGCGGAAGATTTTAAGCCAAAAATTTTTCTTTTGGTTCGGATCCGAAACATATGCCATAATTGTTTTCAGGCCGAGTATTTTCAAACCCACTAGGCCTCTTGTCAAGATCCGCGTTTCCTATGCTGAGCATCCCATGTCAGTATGGTTAAGTTGAATCGAAAAACAGACTTCAAATTCGTGTTATTCAACCCCAAAAACGGGGGTATGATATGTTTTAAAAAATATTTTTGAACAACTTTTTTACTACGGCCACTTTCGGTTCGAAGTTTCGAGATATCGTCTCTTCAACTTTTAGTATACTCATCTTTGACATTTATCTTCCAATTTATGTTATTATTTTTGTATTATTTTCTGTTGCTTTTCGCCAACCACACTGAAAATACCACTCTAGCCTTTATAGCCTCTCAAAATTTTGTTTGGATTATGGATGTTTTAGATGTTGGTGATTCCTTATTTTTGTTCTTTGTCAGGTAATTTTTCAAAAATTGAACAACTCTAGCTCAATTTTCCAGCTCAATTACCAGAAAGCATTATCTCAAATTTTATGGAATCAAAGAGGTAGTGAAGCGTTTTCAAAGTTCTGATCAGAACATTACTGTATTCTGAAATATCTATGAAAAAAAGACTGTCATTTTTAATATTTTTTTATCATTTTTATCGCTTCTAAAAATGACCCTATTGGGGGTAATTTGATGCGAGAAATCGATATATTTTCAGAATATAGGATTAGAATCACACGATTTATTCTACCGTTAATTAGCCAATTTTACGAAAATTTTCTCAATTTTTTACTAATTTTTCCAAAAAAAAGCCAAGTGAGAGGGTCCTTTCCGGCGACCTTTTTTTAGGGACTCTCTTATCAAAGGCCTAATACCCATCTCCTTGCCCACCGATGCTACCAGTATAGTGTATTTCCAGTGGTAGTCTTTTTTATTGCTGATTGTGACAAAAAAACTTCCTATGGCTTTCTGTTGAATTGTAAAATAGTTAAAATCAAAGCAAAAGAAATGAATATTATATTTATTAAATATAGTTTACATATACGTAGTTACTAATCTACCGTAAAACTTCTAATAGAACCCCATGTAAACGTAAAAATTCTCTTAAAAATCGAGTTTAAATCGGATTTCTTCGAGCGAGCACTTTTTGGATAGCCCTGAGGATAGGGAATATGCTATATAAAGAGTTATTGAAAAATATTTTATTTTCGTCGAGATATGGCATTTTGAATTTTTTTTTAAATTTAAAGCCTTACATTCAAAAATCCACAAAAAATCAAAATTAAGTCGATTTCCTTCGAGCGATCACTTTTTCGATAGCTAAGTGTATGAGGAACATTATGTAAAAGAAATTATTGACAATGACTTCGATTTCACAGAGATATGATTTTTTGAAAAAAATGTCATTTTTTCAAATTCAAAGGGCCATAACTCAGCGAAAATAAAATATTTTTCGATAATTTCTTTTATAGAACGTACCTTTCTACAATAGCTATCCAAAAAGTGGTCGCTCGAAGAAGTCCGATTTAAACTCGATTTTTAAAAGAGCAATCATTAACATCTTCTAATAGAGCCCCATGGGGTTCTATTAGAAGTTTTACGGTATGTGATAATTTACATGTTTTCTAAGCTTTAACATTCCATGCAGTTTCTTCTTTTTCTTCTTCCAGTTTGTCTATTTCTTGTTTGTCTGATCTTCTTTGGCTCATCAAATTTTTAAGTAACTGTATTTCTAACTAAAAACATGGTTAAAAACGGATTTTTTTCATACACAAACCTTAGAAAACGAAATTTCGAATGCTGCACTCCATATAACAGATAATAAGAAACTAAAGAACAGTGCAGGGATCACGATACTTGTCACCTAAAAGTATGAATACTGAGAATCATACGTGAGTAAACCTATCCCAAATCCCACCCAATTTGGGTGAGTTCATTCGTTACCCGACAAAAATTTGATGTTAAAAATGCAAAAAAATTGAAAACTGAACTTTTTCCATAATTTCATCCGCAAGTTACAGAGGGAGTTCTGGGAGAGCATGGAAAGAAGAAAACTATCAAATCTGATCATTTTTCAAAAAATTACATTTTACTCAACAAATTTACGGTTTTTTGAGGAGGTGTTAGTACACATGTGCTGAGAATATCCCAAAATTCTTACCATATTAGAGAAGTTTGAAAATATCACGGGTCCTTGAGAAAGTCCATAAATGATAGAGACCACCATGATATGTAAAAGGTATACACAGTAAGATAATCGACTAAGAGGTACCCAAATGTTCCATGACATAAAACGGTTTATGGGGCCTAAAAATCTTAAAAGTCATTTAGGTTATATGGTCCGTATAAGAGGGCTAATAGATTAGGAATCTATGTAGAAAAAGGGGTCGGTAAACAGTATACCCCCTCCAACTCATGATTTGAAATTGCAACCCTTTTACTATGCTTGGGTAAATTTGATCCTAGTACACCTATATTAAATTTTACCTCCATATCCATAATAACATGATATCACTATCCATGTTAATCCTAGACCCCATGCTGGTTTGCTCCATGCTGAATACATTGCTCTCCAAAATATTGGAAATTTCGACATATCCGTTCCATTCATATAGTCATATTGCCCTAGTACCACTGTTAACATTAAAGCAAAAGCTAGAGCCCATAATACAAGGTTAAGCAGCTAAAAGTTATATAGAATAAGCTATGCTCTATACAAGAGATGGTAGAATACACCCCCAATAAGCTCATGATCAAAAAATGACCTTGTTTGGAGGGGGCTGGCTTCCCACGAAAAA
The DNA here is from genome assembly GCA_900406225.1 of Acrobeloides nanus. Lineage (NCBI taxonomy): Eukaryota > Metazoa > Nematoda > Chromadorea > Rhabditida > Cephalobidae > Acrobeloides > Acrobeloides nanus. The sequence continues at coordinate 18,069 of OZJO01022287.1, read as the reverse complement.
TTGAAACCACCCTCATGCTCATGCATCGGTTACTTCGACAGTTCCTTCCATTCGTGTACAGGGTAGTAGATCTCAGTTAAACCAATACAAAACATAATCTTTTTTTGATAATCTTTTTCCAGAATAGGATAAGATGATACGAGGAATACGTTAAAAAAATAATTTTTGACAAAAATAAGTTTTCATATCAAAAAATCGTTTTAGAAAACCATTTTAGCATCTTAGCGCCATATTTACCTCTACTTGACCATATAACTATAAGTGTTTTGTGTTGGTCTCACTGAGAGCTTCTATCCTGCACATGAATGGAAGGAACTTTCGGAGTGACCGATATAACCCTTTTACCTTGTTAATCTTCATTTTTGGCTTCATCTGCAGCAAATATCCAACCAAAATCCCCATAATATAAATCTGACAACGTATCCATACTGCATCATACATCAAAAGTTGATAACTTCTAAAAAATCATTGTTTGTTACAGTCCATGCAAAAAAATTCTTACTGCAAATCATCTGGGTCTTCAACCCACATGGGATCTATAGGACCAGTTACGTATGGAGATGCAGGATAGTGGTTTTTATATACAGTAAAAATATTTGCAGCTGATGACCCAAAGAAAAGTGCACTTGCAACACCGATTCCAGCTAATGGATGTATGGAAAGAGTGATAAGCAAAAGTGGAGAGAAAATAAACTAAAGTGCATAAAATTACATAACTTTTTACATTTGCGGTGGTAGGGGTGGGATTTGGGGAGCATGGTTTAGCCTCTTTCAATGCCATTTTTATTCCTTACCATTTGCATATCCGTGGCCACGTACCAACCTTGTCCAAAACACTAAAAAATATTGTTTTGCTAAAAAAATTGTTCACTACTTGTTCTTTCCAATGAACCAGGTTGTTGATGAAGAGGAAATTTGTCCACCAATTTTTCTGACAATAGAGAACTGGACTGAATTGATCGATACCTTGGATCAAATATAAAGGCATGTTGGATGTCAAAGAACGGAACACATAGGTGTAGAAAATCACAGCGATGTAATATGGAGGCGTGAGTCTAAAATTGATAGGAGATGGGTAAAAATATGAGTATGGGTATAGGTATAGTTCTGAAAATGGGGAAATGGTATGGTTTCAGTAAGCATGATTTTGTGTGTATGGGTATAGAGTGTGAGTATAGATATATATGTATGGTATCGGTATAAATATATGTGCTTATGGGTATGTGCATGAGTGTGAGTATATTGAGTACACAATTCGCAACTTTTTTGGACCACCATGTATATTTTGCATATTTTTACCTCACAATCCGATGCACATAAAACAACACCCATCCTTGAACCGACATCACTTTTCTCTTATCCTTTTTGAACTCTTTAAACCATATAAATGCCAACAAGACTCCAGAAACGAAGAAGAAACTATCCACTGAAAAATAGGCATTTACCAAAAATTGTGTTGGTAATTGTTTAATTATGCGCATCAAGTCCAATATATTGTCTAAAATTGGAATATTTTTTGGTTGACAGCAAGAACATAATCAGCATAACCCATATATGAAGGCCATCTTTTTTGGGTCACGAAGTCTACCCTGTTTTAAACTTTTTTCAATAAATCTTAGTCCGTAAGATGGGGCGAGGGAGTATATTTCTGGTGTCCTCCTCTCTATCTATGCCCCTGGTTAACACTATAAAAAATACTTAAAAATGTAGTTGCCACACTGAAACAGTGACCCAAAACTACCCAACATATACTGAAGAATCGAATGCAGTGAATGGGACCGATTTGTCCCGGTTTGTTTGAGCTTCCAACGTGGAAGATCTCTTTAATGTTTTGATATAAGGAAAAGGTGAGAAAGAGTTGAACCGAGGGGACTAAAAATTGAAGAGAAGATTTTGAACAATGAAGGATTTTAAGTTACTTTTTCGATTAATCGAATCTTCTGGCAGAAGAAAATAGTCGACAAGCGCTGCCAGAATTCCAATACCAAGAATTATGCCCATGATAACTCTGAAAAAATCTATAATGAGTTAATCCAGAAGCGTAAAGAGAGGGGAGAGAAGTTTTAGGGCAGGTAGCTATATCCACCTAGTCGAAAATTTGAAAAGTTTGGCAATTAGTCCTATCTCAAATTTCTGGAAATGCCCTTGATTAAGACTCTTTAGGGTCATAGGGTGCCAAATTATAACAGAAAATTCATATCATGAATTGTGTGAAGGACTACGCAGAGATTCCAAACACGTTTCCTACTTACATCACAATATATCCTTGATATTTGAGCTCAACTTTTTTATCATCCAAATTTTCAGCATTGCATACTGGTGAGTGCAAAGTCCCATTTTCTCCAGGAACTTTTATAACTATAATATAGTTCGTTCAACAGGTGTTCGACGATGGCCGAGTGGTCTAAGGCAAGTGGTACAATATCATTACGGGTTCGATACCCACCCTCGTCAAAAAGTTTTTGCATCTTGCCAAATTTTTTGCACATGAGTATGTTTATGCTAGGAATCATTTGAGCTCACTCCCTTGGCTTGAAAACCTAACCCTGATTCAGGGTACACATTCTTATTATTAAAGAGAAAATTATGATTTTTAGGTAACGTAGCATAAATAAGGGTTAGGTGAGCTTTTCAAGCTTTAGGAATGAGTGAAAACGATTTCTAGCATAAAAATACCCATGTGCAAAAAATTGACAAAATGCAAAAACTTTTAGACGAGGGTGGGTGTCGAACCTGAGACGATATTGTGCTACTCGCCTTAGACCACTCGGCCATCATCAAACAACTCTTTCCGTATTAGCCGTTAAAAGGAACTATAAAATCGATATTTTTCAAAATCTTATTACTTGATCTCATCAAAGTTATCATTTGTTGATCATCTTCACAAGATTTTGGAACACAACAATCAATGCCAATAAAATGGTTGTATCTATAGTCACAATTTTGTGGAACTGAGCCATCTTTGAATTGAATGTTGAGGAAAACTCTAAAAAACTTGTTGATAATTATCATAAGAGACTCTAGGGTTGGGTTTTGTACAGGGCACCCAAAAAATTTGAATTTTAGAGTCATAAATTGAATTTTTTGGGTAAATTTTAGTTAAAAATGTCCATATATGGAGCAAATGTTTGAAAAAATTAACTTTTTGAGAAAAATTTTGTGACTTTTTAAAAATGATAAGAGGCCCAGGCCTTTGGCAGTCCCTTGCTGCATAAAATTGTGTTCTTATATAATTTTATGAGCCTTACCGGCTATAACTTCCTATAAAATGTCGATTAGTCCATGGAAACGTGTAATCAATCCTCAAACATTCTGGTGGATATCCCCATAATGTGAACGCTCCAGTTAAAAATCCTGGGAGGAGTTTTCCAGATGAATCAAACACTAAAAAAAGTTTTTTCTTCAAAATTTTTTCTGTATGCATACTTGGAACCAAAACTTCTGAAATAAAACTCGATGGAATCGAAGAGTTTTTCTGCAGCGCTTCGTAAATTATTCCCAAATCTGTCGCGCATTCGATGCTAACATCTGGAAGAGTTAAATTCTCCGAATTTAAGAAAATTTTCGGAAATGTAAACCGCTCTAACAACTCGTTTTTCTAAAAATTTTCAAAAATTGAAATTTTTTAACAAGAAGCTAACATTTTGGATCGTCTCCAGATCAATCTTTGCTGACATAGATTTTTCCATTTTATTCATAGCAATAAGATCATAGCGTTGTCCTTTACACATCACAACAAAAATCGCCAAAATTAAACAATTTTTTAATATAGACATTTTACTTTTATTTTTTTTCGAAAACTATACGATTTTTTGATCCCGATTGTTTTTATAGGGTACAAAGAAAGTATCATTTGAGCGTAGGAGATTTGTCTGATAATGGTATTAGTAATTGTAGTATTAATGATTATGTACTGTGATTAAGAGAAAGAGTGCTATTAAATATGTACTATTAAATTTTTAAATCTAGAATGAAAAAAATATCTGTAAACCGAGCGCCTATCGGAGCTCAGGTTTTCATGAAAATGTGTGTGTGAGTTTGTGTTTTCCGTAACGATTTTACTCAATTAACATGACACACACTAAAATTTTTTTGGTCACAAAAATGTTTTATGACCACGAAAATTTTTGTGGTCACAAAACATTTCATGACCACGAAAATTTTCTTAGTCACAAAACGTTTCGTGATCACCAAAATTTTCTTAGTCACAAAAACGTTTCAATCACTTCAACAAAAATCAACTCTCCTTTAGCCTGATCATAAAGCGTTACAGACACACAAATGGCACACACACACTTTTTTTAGCCAAAAACATCATTTTGCGCGTCTATAAAATGAACCTTCTTTGTTGTTCCACACAACACATGTCTTCTTAAACTTGACGTATTATTTACCAAATCATTATCTGCACTATTTTCTGCATTCCCGCTTGAAATAAATTCTTTCAAATCTATACTACTCGCTTTAGTTCGATCACTAGTCATGGCTTGACTACTTCCTTGATTAGATTGTATCAAAATAAATCAATAATTGCATAAAAACGTAGTGAATCAACCCTCACATGAATCGTAAATTGCTCAGATTGTTCAGGCGCATGTGCAGGTACGCACATATCGATTTGGGGAATTTTAAAATTTTTCGTTGCATTGTTTGACATATTTGCATATGATTTTCAAGCAGATTTTCATATATTTATTTGAGAACGTTAAAAATCGAAAAAGCTAATGTTAAAAGAAGAAATAACATGAAACATATTGAAATTGTTTTCCATATAAAGAATTGTTTTCTAGCTTTCTTTAAGTACATGGTATTGTGTTGTTCAATTTCGTGTATGTTATTTTCATATTCTATAACTAACTTGTCCATAGCTCTACTAGTATTGAAAAAGTCGTAGTGTAAATAAGCGTATTTTTCTTGGATTTCCTAAAATTTTAAGATTTAGATGATTAGAAGCATAAACGAATAGACCGAAGTATCAACAATTTCACCGAGACTATTAAAGGCGCACCAAAGAAAAGAAGAATGATATCATCTCAAAACGTCATCGAATTTGATAGATCGTTTATGTGCGTATTGTAACTTTAACTTTTTTAAATAAAGTTTTCTGTCTATAAACTTGTCTCTTTAACGTTTCTAGACATGTCTATAGTTGTGTTTTGTTTAGAAACTTTTCAGAAACCTTTCGGCTCTTAGAAACCTTGGAGGTTAGTAATAGGTAGCGCTAAGTAGTTTCGTTTCGTCCTCATCGGTTCCTCTGACAGGTGTCCAAAAATTATCCTAAACTCATAAGTACTAGTCAGTCTTGTTTCGATCGTAACTTTTGTTGCATTCAACCATTATGCATGATTTGGGTGTCATCCTAAAGCTCGTTATTCGTTCGTTAAAATAATGTCAAAACCAGCAAAATTGTTAGATCTAGTTAAAGTTACAATCGAATCAAAATTGATAAATCTTTATGAGTTTCGGATAATTTGTGGACACCCTTTATCATTGGTGGTGTGGTGAGTGAATGTAGGCAAAATGAAGTGAGCACTAAATCTGGTCAGCATTTCCAACTGGATTGATCCCAGGTGAAGTCACAAAAATCCTGCCAAGATTCGGAGCCGTGGCAAGCTTTATTAACCAGCGCACTAGGACAGTTCCACTACGTTCAACATCTCTCAAGACTTTTGGACGACTGAGAACATGCCCAACTAACAAGGGAACCTCAAGGTCTGCCATAAAATTTTTCTCCGAAACCAAACGTAAACGATAGAGGGCAGCTCAAAACGGTATAATATGTCAAAATTTTGGTCCCATAGGCTGTTTTCATTTTTTACACAAAACACTACTTTTTATATAATAAAAAGTTTGCGTCCCTTTAAACAAGTAGCAATGGTGCAGTGGATGTGTTTAGATTTGCAGTTAAACGACTCGGGTTCGACTCCCGGCTGTTTATTTTTTGCATTATTTTTTATTTTTCTTTCTATGAAAACGGCCTATGGAACCAAAATTTTGACATATTTACCGTTTTGAGCTGCCCTTTATCCTTTACACTTGATTTTGGTGGAAAATTTTGGGGCAGACCTTACGGCTCTCTTTGTAAGGCAGCTAAGGAACTGCTTGCGAGTGTAGCTATGTAGATCGTCGGTCTGTATTAAAATTACGTTACCTCTTTACTCCAATTCACTTCTGTAAGAATTCCCATTATTTTCTTTTTTCCTTCCTCTCTTTTCCGTTTTTCTTTCTCTTCTTCATCACGATATTCTAGTTCAAGACTTAATCTAGTCATTTCTTGATTTTCTCTTTCTTTTCTATTGAATATAGATCCAGCTTCTTTCACCGACAATTCATCGTTTTTTCTAGAAAATTTTTATTTCAACAAAAATCTTTTTTTACTTACTGCAATAAATGTTGATGCTTCTCTTTTAACCAAGCCGCTTTTCTTCTAGGCTCATCTATGTTTATTAGAAAAAATCGAACATCCTCGTGAAGCTTTCTTGGATCATTTGGGTGTTTTTTCGGCTCAATCTCTTCTTCGAATTCTTCAACTTTTCTATTCATAAGAGGATTTAATACCATGATTCAAAAAATCAATAGGCATAAGAAAATTCAATCAGGTGACGAAGGAGGACTCGTTAAAAATTTCAATTGCTTTATGAGAAAATGGCTTGCAAAAGAAGGTCCTTATCATGAAAATTAATTGTATTATGTGCTGTTAGAGGTTGTTTTGATAAACGTCAGGGCTTTGGAAGATTTTTTTGTAAAAACCATTGTTTTCATAAAAACAGCAACTTTCGAAAAGTTTTATTCCGTAATTAGTCACGTACTTTACAATAAAAATCCTCCAAATCTTCTTACAAAACACGATTTTTTACAAAGAACAATCCAAAAATCCAGTCGGTAACTAGATTTTTGTTACACTCTATAAATCTCATCCAAGCTATCATCCGACTATTTGGGCTGTTACGTGCATGCGTCTCATTTATTTATTAGGTTTCCTTTTAAATTTCTTGTTCTGCGCTGCTGTAATTTATCCTGCTAGCGAGAAATTCCGTCTAAGACCTAGTGGAATTGTAAGTCCGAACATACAGCATCCTATGTTACGATACCCAAGACCAATGGCAAAACCGAAGCCAAGAACATGATCGAACGAGGCTATTATCCGCCGAGAAATGATTTGAGAATGCGAAGGCCTTGAATATTTTGTTAAAAATTTTGTTTTAGTAGAGCGTTTATTGTCGCAAAAGTTATTTTACAGTACATTATTTTAAATTCCAAATAAAATTCAGTTTAGTTTGAATCAGGTGGCGGTGGGTAAGTCATATCTGGAATGTAGTACGGGTCATTGTCTGGATCAGGTACTGAAAAATTTGAGATTTTGGTGACATACCACATAGAAAATTTTTACCTGAATTGAAGATCATCTTTGATCGAATTTTTGCAATTTTTTGGTCCTAATTAGTCAGATTCGGTCAAGATCAAATAAAATAGTGAAACAGGAGATGATAGAAGAGGTAGAAATTGAGAAACTGAAATCTAGAGTAGGTAGAGCCGGCGCCAAGAAATACAAAACTGAATACAAGACTGAACCTTTCTTCTATATAATGCCAAATTGTGAGTTAGAAACCTGTGAGTTAGAGTAATGAAATTGCATTTTCTCATGTTGCAATGAAATCGCTTGCTCATTTTTTTGCTCAGAATTATTAAATTTTTAAATTTTGCTCAGAATTATTAAATTTTAACAGTCAAATGTTTTCTCTGTTCGTCTGTTCTAATGCTCTTTTCACATTCTCCTTTCGGTTACTTGTCAAAGGCATAAAACGGTCGAACGGAAAGGATGCGATGAGACCCAGTCGTCGGTTTAATTACCCAAGTTTGAGGTAATTTCATGTTCTGACCAGCAAACAACGCTGTGTTGGAAAAGTGAAAGTAATTTTGGAATGCATCGCTTTTGTGATGCTATAATGGGAGTAAAGAGATGAAGGTAATGGTACGGATAAAACACAACAGTTTTGTACGAAACATTCCGCAACACGATAGTTCAGCATGTCATTTTACAGTTCCTTAAAGGGCCATAGCAATTTCGTTGACCCTCTGATTTTTTATGTCATTTTGTAGATCGACTTTTTAGGGTAATTTCTAGGCGAAAAATCGATTGCGCGCATTTTTGAAGCATGAAAAATTAAGCTTAACCCTGAAAATCAGGGTAGAACTGCGTTTCAACGCGAAAATTTTTTTCCAATTTTCTTCTAAAAACCGACTTTTTAGGGTAATTTCTAGACGAAAAATCGATTGCGCTCATTCCCGAAGCGTGAAAATGCTTCCTTGACCTTGATTCAGGGAAATAAATGTGTGTATTGAAGAGAAAATCGAAAAATTTTAAAATTTCTCCCTTAAAATAATATTTCTGGGAGTAATTTCATGCGGAGAATCGATTGCGCGCATTCCCGAAGATTGGAAAGGTTTTTCTGTCCCTGATTCAAGGAAATGCGTGTTTTTATTGAAGCGAAAATATGAAAATTTTGCATTTTGACGCTTCGGGGATACGCTGAATCGATCTCGCATAAAATAACCCTTAGAACGATGATTTTAGAATAAAAACCCAAAACTTTCATATTTTCGCTTCAATACACACACCTATTTCCTTGAATCAGGGCCAAGGAAGCATTTTCACGCTTCGGGAATGCGCGCAATCGATTTTTCGCCTAGAAATTACCCTAAAAAGTNGCTTAATTTTTCATGCTCCGAAAATGCGCGCAATCGATTTTTCGCCTAGAAATTACCCTAAAAAGTCGATTTTTAGAAGAAAATTGGAAAATTTTTTTTGAACGTCACTTGGTCCCCCCCCCCAGCCGGACTAGCTCCAAAGTTTGTTTTAATAAAACGTTTATTGTCGAATCAAGTTATTTTACATTTATTTTAAATTCCGAATAAAATTCAGTTGTCAGAATCCGGTGGCGGTGGAGGTGGAAAAGTCATATCCGGAATGTGGTAAGGATCATTGCCATCAGGTACTGAAAAAATTCGAGATTTTGGTTACATATCGCATAGAAAAATTCTTACCTGAATTGAAAATCATCTTTGATCAAATTTTTGCAATTGTTTGATCTTTTAGTCAGATTCGGTCAAAATCGAGTAACCAGAATAGTGAAACAGGAGATAGTAGAAGAGATGAGATTTGAGAAACTGGACTCTAGGGCGGGTAGAGCCGGTGCTAAGAAACTCAAAAACGGCATCCTTTTATACCCGTTCCCAATATCAAATTGATAAAATCTGTGAGTACCAAATTAATCAAATCTGTGAGTACCAAATTGATCAAACCTGTGATAATGTTGAAATTATTTTTGTCTAACACAATGAAGAAATTACTTGCAAATTTGTTACTCATAATTTAAGCTCAAATTTTCTGTTCGCCTGTTCTAATGCTCTTTTCACATGCTCCTTTTTTTACTTATCAAAGGCATAAAAAGGTCGAACAGAAAGGATGCGATAAGACACAGTCGTCGGTTTAATTACCCAAGTTTGAAGTAATTTCAAGTTTCGAAGTTTCCTTTGCATTTTTTTACCTGAGGATCCAAGATTTGAAAAATTTTCCCCGTTATTAGATCCTCACTAGGGACCATTCCCAGTTGTTATCTAGAAATCGATTCGAAACCTATCTAAAAAACTTCGTCATACCCGATAGCCCTTTAGAAATGCAAGAATTATCAGCGATGACTCTTCTCCGAAAAGTTAGGGATTTTCGAAGTTTGAGCTTTTTTTGTATTTTAGTGCATTTTGTGCACTTCTAGGAGCGAAAAATCGGCACTAGACCCCTCGTTACGGTTACGGGCGCTCGTTAAGGGCTCTCGTTACCGAGCACACTCATCACGGCCACTCGTTACTAGTGATCGATCCCGTCCCATCCCATCCCGGATCCCGACCTTCCCAGACTCAATTCCGTCCCAAGGCGGGATAAAAAACACACCCCTAAAAATACCCCTCCTCCTAAGTTTTTATACCCCTAAAATAGATTTTTAGGGGGTATAAAAATGGGTTAAATTTTTTTAAATATCCTGCGATGCAGAAAAAATCACGCGCTGACAGGAGCGTGTTTTTTTTTATCAATTTTTGAAAAAATTGAAAAAAACCACCTTGGTCCCCCTATATGTTTTTTCAAAAATTTTCGAAAAAACTGAAGGGGGGATCAAGGTAAATTTTTTTTCAAATCCCGTCCCGAAAATCCCGGGAATCGATCCCGTCCCGGATCCCGAAAATCCAGCCATAGCCTATCCCGAAAAATCCCGTCCCGGCCAATAGATCAATCCCGAACTCGGGATCAAACACTACTCGTTACGGCCTCTCGTTACAGAACCCGCTTGTTACGGCCTACCAGGGGCGTGCTAGGATTTCAAAAATGGGGGAGGGGGAAATCATAAACAACTTTTTTCAATTTTTTATGAAAAAATTTAATTTTTAAAGTTAAAATTAGTCGAGTTCTGTAACAAGAGACCCGTAACGAATAGCCGTGAATTCGTGTCGTAACGAGGGACCTATGCCGAAAAATCATCAAAAATTGAAGTTTTGGGCAAAAATAAAGAATATGTCCAATGAGTTTCGTTAGGAGGAACGTTTTAACGCATCATTTATCCAAATTCGAAAAACTCGATTTTTTACCTATATAAGGCCGAATCCCTCTATAAGCTTATAGGGCTTTACTTCATAGTAAAAATCAAGAAAAACTGAAGGCTCGAAAAAAACGAGGAGAAAATAAAACAACTCTTCAAAAATTCTAATCTCGAAGTCAACTCCGAATTTGGCTGAAAATCCAGCAGCATCTAGTATTTCAATCTCACTTTCGCTTCCAGATTTGACTAAAATTTTCGAATCTAATCCAGAATATTGCGTATCAGTTGAAAAATTTATGGATTTAGCAAAATCTTGTGGTTAGTTACTACAAAGTTGATTTAAAATAAAAACAATTTAGATTACAAATTTAGACTCCGATTAAAATTCAGTTATGTTTCGGAATCAGGTGGCGGTGGATAAGTCATATCCGGACAGCAGTAAGGATCATTGTCTGGATCAGGTCCTGAAAAACTGAGATTTTGGTGATATACTGCATAGAAAAATTTTTACCTGAATTGAAGCTCATCTTTGCTCGAATTTTTGCAATTTTTTGATCCTAGTTAGTCGGACTCGGCCAAGATTGAGTAACCAAAATAGTGAAACAGGAGATGGTAGAAGAGGTGGAATTTGAGAAACTGGGGCGGGTAGAGTCGGTACAAAGAAACACAAAAACTGCATCTTACAAGGCTGAATCCTTTTTATACCCGTTTTCCCAATGCCAAATTGCCAAATCTGTGAGTTAGATGTTGATGAAATTGCTCTTTGTCTCATATTGTAATGAAGAAATCACTTGCCTGTGAAAATTTCTTGCAATTTTTGGTCTTCCTTCTAATGGTTCGAATGATTGGTTGCTTGAGCAAGGTTTTATTGAAATCTTTTTACTGCTTTATATTGCTTTCTTCATAGGATGAATCAAGTTTGTTTGTTTATTTTTGCCCAGAATTATTAAATTTTCACATGTCAAAAGTTCAAATTTTCTCTGACCTAATGCTCTCTTCACATTCTCCTTTCCGTTCTTATCAAAGGCTTAAAACGATCGAACAGAAAGGATGCGATGAGACTCAGTCGTCGGTTTTTATTTTTCATGACAGACCTGATTTAAAAAAAATTCATAATAAGGTCTCCTTACACGTTATTACGAATTTCAAAAAAACCTTTGTTTGACCCTTAAGAGTTTGCAAAATACGTTTTTTTATACAGGGTGGCCCATAATATACGTACAGATTGTTTTTGATTGCTCCCACATTTCAAAAATTCGCCAAAAACCGAGTTAAATCCGTTTCCATCGCCCGATAGCTCAATTGAACGCTCTAATCACCAGATTTTTTTAGAAAACAAAATTATTGAAAAAGAATTTTATTTTCGATTTTTTAGCCCAAAAATAGTGATAATATGGGCTAAAATACGTATTTTTCAATTTTTAAGGATCAAACAAAAGTTTTCATGCTTCGAGAATGTGCGCAATCGATTTTTCGCATAAAATAACCCCTAGATATGTCATTTTGCAAAAAAATTTTTTCGGAGTTTAGGCCCTAAAAAATAGCCCCCCCCCTCTTTAAGGCTCATAAATGCATTCGGTCACACTAGCACATTTACTCCCCCCCCCAAACAATCCGAAAAAGAAAAAATTTTCCTAATGGCCATTATTATTTTTTGCTCAAATTTTTTGAAAAAAGTTTCTTCACAAAAATTTCGTTTTTTTCAATAAAAATGTACATTTTTTCAATTTTTTACTAAAGAATGTCATTTTTTCATCAAAAATTGTCAAAATTTCTCTATTTTTCTCAAAAATGAGATTTTTTACTTTATTCATGAAGAGTCGTGCCCCCCTTCCCCAAATCTGAAAAAAGTATGCCCCCTCCAAAACCTAAAAAAGAGTCGCGCCCCCTTCAAACCCAAATCCTAGCTACGACCCTGCTTGCATGTCTTTTTGCTGTTAGAGGTTGTTTTGATAAACGTCAAGGCTTTGAAAGATTGTTTGTAAAAAACATTGTTTTCATAAAAACAGCAACTTTCGAAAAGTTTTATTCCATAATTAGTCACGTACTTTACAATCAAAATCCTCCAAATCTTCTTACAAAACACGATTTTTTACAAAGAACAATCCCAAAATCCAGTCGGTAACTAGATTTTTGTTACACTCTATAAATCTCATCCAAGCTGTCATCTGACTATTTGGGCTGTTACGTGCATGCGTCTCATTTATTTACTAGGTTTCTTTTTAAATTTCTTGTTCTGCGTTGCTGTAATTTATCCTGCTAACGATAAATTTCGTCTAAGACCTAGTGGAATTGTAAGTCCGAACATACAGCATCCTATGTTACGATACCCAAGACCAATGGCAAAACCGAAGCCAAGAACATGGATCGAACGAGGCTATTATCCGCCGAGAAATGATTTGAGAATGCGAAGACCTTGAATTTTTTGTTAAAAATTTTGTTTTAGTAGAGCGTTTATTGTCGAATAAAGTTATTTTACAGTAAATTTATTTTAAATTCCGAATAAAATTCATTTATGTATCAGAATCCGGTGGCGGTGGATAAGTCATATCTGGAATGTAGTACGGGTTATTGTCTGGGTCAGGTACTTAAAAATTTGAGATTTTGATGACATACCGCATAGAAAAATTCTTACCTGAAATGAAGATCATCTTTGATCGAATTTTTGCAATTTTTTGATCCTAGTTAGTCAGATTCGGTCAAGATCAAATAACCAAAATAGTGAAACAGGAGATGATAGAATTTGAGAAACTGAAATCTAGAGTGGGTAGAGCCGGCGCCAAGAAATACAAAACTTAATACAAGACTGAACCTTTCTTCTATATAATGCCAAATTGTGAGTTAGAAACCTGTGAGTTAGAATAATGAAATTGCATTTCTCATGTTGCAATGAAATCACTTGCTCATTTTTTTGCTCAGAATTATTAAATTTTAACTTGTCAAAAGTTCCAATTTTCTCTGTTCGTCTGTTCTAATGCTCTCTTCAAATTCTCTTTTCTGTTACTTATCAAAGGCATAAAACGGTCGAACAGAAAGGATGCGATAAGACCCAGTCGTCGGTTTAATTACCCAAGTTTGAGGTAATTTCATGTTCTGACCAGCAAACAACGCCGTGTTGGAAAAGTGAAAGTAATTTTGGAATGCATCGCTTTTGTGATGCTATAATGGGAGTAAAGAGATGAAGGTAATGGTACGGTAAAACACAACAGTTCTGTACGAGACTTTCTGCAACACGATAGTTCAGCATATCATCTTATAGTTCCTTAAAGGGCCAAGGCAATTTCTTTGACCCTCTGATTTTTTATGCCATCTTGTAGAGCTCTAAATTCTGAGCAACTTTTGTTTTTATGCTGTTACATGCATGCGACTCAATTATTTACTAGGTTTCTTTTAAATTTCTTGTTCTGCGCTGCTGTAATTTATCCTGCTAAGGATAAATTCCGTCTAAGACCTAGTGGAATTGTAAGTCCGAACATACAGCATCCTATGTTACGATACCCAAGACTAATGGTAAAACCGAAGCCAAGAACATGGATCGAACGAGGCTATTATTCGCCGAGAAATGATCTGAGAATGTAAAGGCCTTGAATATTTTGTTAAAAATTTTGTTTTAGTAGAGTAAAGCATTTATTGTCGAACAAAGTTATTCTATAGTACATTTATTTTATATTCCGAATAAAACTCAGTTATTTTTGGGAATCAGGGGGTGGATAAGTCATATTTGGATTGTAGTAAGGGTCATTGTCTGGATCAGGTACTGAAAAACTCGAGATTTTGGTAACATACTGCATAGAAAAATTCTTACCTGAAATGAAGTTCATCTTTGATCGAATTTTGCAATTTTTTGATCCTAGTTAGTCAGATTTGGCGAAAATCGAGTAACCAAAATAGTAAATCAAGAGATGGTAGAAGAGGTGGAATTTGAGAAACTGGAATCTAGGGCGGGTAGAGCCGGTGCTAAGAAACTCAAAAACGGCATCCTTTTTATACCCGTTTTTCCCAATACCAAATTGATAAAATCTGTGAGTTAGAATTGATAAAATCTATGAGTTAGAATGGTGAAAATTATTTTTGTCTAACACAATGAAGAAATAACTTGCTTATTTGTTACTCACAATTAGCTCAAATTTTCTGTTCGCCTGTTCTAATGCTCTTTTCACATGCTCCTTTTGGTTACTTATCAAATCCTTTCTGTTCGACCGTTTTTGCCTTTGATAAGTAACCAAAAGGAGCATGTGAAAAGAGCATTAGAACAGGCGAACAGAAAATTTGAGCTTAATTGTGAGTAACAAATAAGCAAGTTATTTCTTCATTGTGTTAGACAAAAATAATTTTCACCATTCTAACTCAGATTTTATCAATTCTAACTCACAGATTTTATCAATTTGGTATTGGGAAAAACGGGTATAAAAAGGATGCCGTTTTTGAGTTTCTTAGCACCGGCTCTAACCGCCCTAGATTCCAGTTTCTCAAATTCCACCTCTTCTACCATCTCTTGATTTACTATTTTGGTTACTCAATCTTGGCCGAGTCCGACTAACTAGGATCAAAAAATTGCAAAATTCGATCAAAGATGAACTTCATTTCAGGTAAGAATTTTTCTATGCAGTATGTCACCAAAATCTCGAGTTTTTCAGTACCTGATCCAGACAATGATCCTTACTACAATCCAAATATGACTTATCCACCCCCTGATTCCCAAAAATAACTGAGTTTTATTCGGAATATAAAATAAATGACTATAGAATAACTTTGTTCGATAATAAACGTGTCGTCGCCGAAATATGTTTTATGTTTTTATTCTTTTTTCTTAAGATTTTTCTAAAAACGTTTTGAATCAATGAATCTTTTTTTTCTCCAAATAGATATGTTTTTGTTCGAATGTTCAGATTGTTTTTTGTATTATTAATGCTAAGTCTATTTTTCATTTTTTATGTAATTCTATTGTAGAATAAAAAATTTATATATTTTTTTACTTGGAGTACGAATATAAAACGCTCTACTAAAATAAAATTTTTAACAAAATATTCAAGGCCTTTGCATTCTCAGATCATTTCTTGGCGGATAATAGCCTTGTTCGATCCATGTTCTTGGCTTCGGGTTTGCCATTGGTCTTGGGTGTCGTAACATAATTAGTTTACGTACTTGTGCTGTATGTTCGGACTTACAATTCCACTAGGTCTTAGACGGAATTTCTCGCTAGCAGGATAAATTACAGCAGCGCAGAACAAGAAATTTAAAAAGAAACCTAGTAAATAAATGAGACGTATGCACGTAACAGTCCAACTAGTCGGATGACTGCTTGGATGAGATTTATATAGTGTAATCTAGTTACCGACTGGATTTTTGATTGTTCTTTGTAAAAAATCGTGTTTGTTAAGAAGATTTGGAGGATTTTGATTGTAAAGTACGTAACTAATTATGGAATAAAACTTTTCGAAAGTTGCCTATTGATTTCTTTTGATCATGGTATTAAGAGGCAATATCTGGAAAAGTCGCACAAGGGGTGAGCCTATGCCAAAAAATGCTGCCACAAATTTGAAGCCTAGGTTATTTTCATGTACCTAGTGAGTGATTAACAAAAATATATAAGTTAGGTCCCGAGCCTTTAAAATTGTGGAGATATCGAGTTGTCATTTTCTCAAAAATCGTTATTTAGACCCTTTTTTGTTTTTATCATAACTTTTTTTTACTGAAGCGTTTTCTACAATTTAAAGCACGTTTTCATTACCATTTCGTTCTCCTTTCCAACACCATGTATAGGTTTTGAGAAAAGTTACTTCCTTTCTATTAATAACGCTTTTTGACCCCTCAAAAATTCACTTTTTGGGCTCTATCTCAAAATTTTCTATATATATCGGCCCATATGAATGTTGGATGTCGCTCCCTAGAATGGAATTTTATTTGATAAATTTGAATTTTGTTGTATATTGACACAAATACTTGGGAAAAGTTTAACACGGGAATGGCCAACTGTGGTAAATGGTAGAATCGACACAGATTTTCATGAATATTCATCTGCAAAAAAATTTTTTTGAAAAAGTACTATGGTGCAATAATATCGGCCCATATGAATATTGGATGTTACAGGTGTTTTTTACACTTTAGTATTTTGACTCTTGAAGGTTAAATCCAATTTCGATGATCTTGATGTCGTTGAAAAGCTGGTGACGCGAGCTACAACTTTCATATTATGTGTATGGGGTCATTTCGTGGAAAAAGTTATCAAAAACTTAGGTTTTTAGCTAAAACTTAGGTTTTCAACTAAAACCCGGGCCCCTGGGTGGGTCAAAAATTCAAAGAAATGGTTCTAGCCAAAAACTTTGTTCCGAATCCAGCTCCAGAAAAGGGACTTGTTCAGTAATGTCGGCCAGGAATTCTAGTTTATTTTTATGTGCGATTCGAAGTTCGCGTAGTGAGAAAATTTCGAGCTAGAGCCTAAAAAGTGAATTTTTGAGGGGGTCAAAAAAGCGTTATTAGTAGAAAGAAAGTCACTTTTCTCAAAAACTATAAATGCTAGGATCAGCGGTTTTGGAACGGAGGACATAATGGCAATGAAAACGTGCTTTAAATTGTAGAAAACGCTTCAGTAGAAAAAAAGTTATGATAAAAACAAAAAAAGGGTCTAAATGACGATTTTTGAGAAAATGACAACTCGATATCTCCACAAGTTTAAAGGCTCGGAACCTAACTTATATGTTTTTGTTAATCACTCACTAGGTACATGAAAATAACCTAGGCTTCAAGTTTGTGGCAACATTTTTTGGCGTAGGCTCACCCCCTGTGCGACTTTTCCAGATATTGCCTCTTAATACCAAGATCAAAAGATTCTACTAATTTTTTAGGACGCTACATTTGAGACTTTTAATCGGGTTTTATAAAAAAACAGAAAATATGCTTTTTAAAAATATAAAAAACAGGAAATTCTGGGCCTCAAATGTAGCGTCCTAAAAAATCGAGTCCTCAAGTGTATAAACCTCAAATGTTGGGCCTCAAATGTTCGGTCTTTTTATATTGAGAATGCGAAGGCCTTGAATATTTTGTTAAAAATTTTGTTTTAATAGAGCGTTTTATATTTGTACTCAAAGTAAAAAAATATATAAATTTTTTATTCTACAATAGAATTACATAAAAAATGAAAAATAGACTTAGCATTAATAATACAAAAAAGCAATCTGAACATTCGAATAAAAACATATCTATTTGAAGAAAAAAATGATTCATTGATTCAAAACGTTTTTAGAAAAAAGAATAAAAACATAAAACATATTTCGACGACGACACTTTTATTGTCGAATAAAGTTATTCTATAGTACATTTATTTTATATTCCGGATAAAACTCACAAGGGACCCTCACAGCTTGTGAATTTTCAAATTCAAGATTTTTTCTTAAATTTTCTTAAAAACGAATCCTTATGATACAAGATGAAAAACCCCAAGTCACCAGAAATTTAGCCTCACTAGAACGCGATCTGGGGC
>OZJO01022285.1:0-10877 GCA_900406225.1 Acrobeloides nanus | reverse complement strand
ACGGTCTAAAAATACCCATATTTAGCGAAATTTGTCCATGAATCTGCGAAAAAGTCAGCCATTTTAACATCCGAAGCGTTTACTTTGCCTTCTTGCCATCCGCTCATAAGTACATAACCGACTTCAGCGCCATGACTTATAGCTAAAAATTCGTTTTATTAAATGCGATTAAAATCCTTTTATCACGATTATATCCAGGAATTTCTCCATTCCCATTTAAATCTTTGGAATAATAGGTAAATTCATAAAGATAAACATTAGAATTGTTGTTCCATAGATGAAATTCGACGTCTCGACCGGTAGGACCGGTAAAAATGAAGGATGTGCCAATCTAAAAAATAATCTTTAAAAAGATAACACTGCGTACGAAAATGGAAAAAAGGTGTAACAGTTTATATGTTATGTGAGTTGGAGTAGCTTATGGGATTTGTTTATTAGCTATATCCTCGAACAGATGAGGCTAGGAAACTAGCAAGGCGCAAGACTAAAGGGCCTTGGCCTATTGGCCACGGCTAGGTGTTAGTTAGACACGCTTTTTGTGTATTTCCTAACCTCAATACTTTTTGTATTCTCGGTTGAATACTTTATTGTAGTTTATGGCTTCCGATGCTTGGTCACTGAACTCCTATCTAGAGAACTACGAATCCTCCACTGGTCTAGAAAGCAGTTATGTTGTGATTCGGCGTCTCTTATGTTTTGAGAATGCATCGGTTCAATCAGGTTCCACTCAGACGAGGGCTGTGTTGTGATTCGGCGGGAAGAATGTTGTGAAACGGGAGGAGCTGCAAGCCGTTATCTGGCCTTGCATCAGGCTGGTGCAATCGCTTAAGCCGAAGGAGAGCCAGAGGCCGATCCGGAGCTCATTCGATGCGGTTGTGGAGGTCGAAGGTGGTGACCTGCTCCCTTTTTTTACTACTTCATTTTTACGAGTTTATGCACGCTTAAGCCTTATTAACTTGAATCATTTAGGAGCCGGCCCTTGCACTTGAGTATTCGAAGTCTAACCAACTTCACACCGCTATCAAAGCTATCAAGCAACCAGCTATCAACCGATTCTTAATCCACCGAAGTGGATCAAGAAGACACAACCTATTTTCTATAGGGTCAATTTTTTTCGTTTTGTACGCCGTCACAAGAATTGTTACACAAAGTTTTTGTTTATCTGAAAAAATGAACTATGCTTACATTCACCATAAATTTCAACCATGCCATATGATCATCGTCAGATGTTTGAGGATCAAGATAAATACTTTCAAAAAGTTCCAACGCAACCGATGCTTGATCTCCCAAAAAATTACTATATCTTGATATCAGTTGAGTCTCGACATAATTTTTAGTAAAAGTGGAGAGTTGACCATTTTGTTCGTTAAGATCTGTGAACACTGAAATGATCAAATACAAATTTTGGTATAGCAGATCGACTGGCTTCGACTAGTTCTATAGCTTACCCCATCCAGCCCATTCGTCTTTATTAGTCCCAATGATCATGGGCTTAACCGATGTTCGATTCTGCCATAAAGTTCGTGGTACTCTGGGAAAGAAGTAATTATCTTGAACCATGTCCCAACAAACGGAGTTGCCACCATCCATCACATTTCCGTTAAGAAGAGCCCAAGAAGACTAAATAGAAAAAAGTATCGTATGAAATCGTTTTTTATTAGACTTTAGATCTTTACGTAAAAACCGTAAAAAATTTTTTTCGATCTCATTTCTACTAAAATCATACTTACATATTCATATTTTAAAATGTCAGTGTAACTCATATTCATTAAACAAGTTTTTAATGTATTAAAATTTCCAGAGTTCCACATGGCGACCGTAAAATTGCATGCTTGTTTTGCGAATCCGATATTTTTATACGTCGGTCCTAAGGCATCTTCGAAACATGTTAAAACTGTACCAGATTCTTGAATACCTTGATGGAATAAGTCTAAAAATGTGCCCTAAACATATACACATGTACTGTTATACCTCTTGAAAGTGGTGAATACGCATGAGCAGAAACCGAGGAGGCACCGGCTGATTCGCCGAAAATCGTAACTTTAGTTGGATCACCACCAAAGTTGGAAATTTCTTCTTGGACAAATTTTAGAGATTCAACCTAGTGTTTTCATGCTTTTGGAAAATTATATGAGTTAACTTACTTGGTCTAACATCCCAAGATTTGGTGGAAAGTCGTCTGTAAACGTAGTAAAAAAGCCTAAAATTACGTGGATTTTATTCTAGTACCGAGACCGAGCGCCTATCGGCGCTCAAAGCGGTGCATGAGGCAGCGCGACGCTCACAGGTACCGAGACCGCTCGACCTATCATATCGAGCGTCTAAGAACTAAAAACACTGAATCAGGATCAGGAAAGCGTTTTCACGTTCTGAAAATGGTTGCAATCAATTCTCCGCATAAAATTATCTCTAGAAAGTCATTTTAAAAAATTTTCCGACCGAGATCGGGCCACGGTCTGCACCTCCTTTAAGAAAAAGGGGTACCTCCTGACTGTAAGGGATGGACCCATGATCGATCCCTCATTTTGCTCCTCTCATCACCCTCTACATCGTTTCTTCTGATATTTGTCTTTCAAACTAATATCTTACCTAAAGCGCCCACTCTATAATGTATCTCTACGACCACAACTCCTCTGGACACAAAATTTCGGACTGTTCCTTCCACACTAAGAGGGGTTGAGTCTACCATTAGGCCACCACCGAAAATCCACACCATTACCGGAAATTTTGTTGTGGATGATGCCTAAAGTATCTTGCTAAAATTGAACTTTGCAAATTTTTACATTAGGTGTAAAAACGTTCAAATATAAACAATCTTCACTTTCGGAATTATACCAGCGCATTGGGCATTGTGGTCGTGAATACGTGGCATTCCATGGGGTAGAAGAGAACTTGTTCAACCTTTGAGGCTTCTATAATACATTCTAGTAGGTTAACATCATAGTTCGACAAAGGGGGAATCTCGTCCCCCTGACCCATACACTCATGGACCCAAAATTGAGGGGAACCACCGCATGACCCCGCCGAACATATGAGATGGTCAAAAAAAAGATCGGCAAGAGGGGGACTCTCCCCCTGACTCACTCACTCATGAACCCCATCATCGGGGGCCTCCTCCCCCATCTTGCCGACCTATGGTTACCATTGTAAAAAAACTACTCCCAAAATTTATAAAAGGTCAATAACTCTCTTGAAAATATTAGTATAGGGTTATCTGTAGAATGGAAAAATGGCCCGGAGAAAAAATGTTTACCGAAAATCGTAACGAACCAACAGGAGGTTGTGCAAAAGGAACGCCCAAGAAAATATCAGCTTGTCCATAATATAACGCAGACTTGTTACTTCCTTGATCAAAATGAAATCCAATAGCAGATCCTCTAGATGTATCAACGATGACTTGTTGTCCATACACAATTTGAATGAGAAAAAAGGAAATAAAAAGTTTAAATGTGTAGTTCATCTCAAAATAATGAGATAAAGAGAACATAATTTTTATGCCAAAATTTGTTGTTTAAAAATAGACCGCGTGCTTATCAGTATTCTTGAATATAATCTCTTATCAAAAATGTTAACTTTGTGTTTTCTAAACGTTGCTGGTTACGCTACTGACCGTGACGAATGACCTAAGTGACGGTTGTCATAGTGCCGATATACAGGGTGGTGCACAAAAAACCGGAAAAGCCCACTTTTAGTGTTTTTTAACCCTACAGGCAAGGGGTGAGGTTAAACAATTTTTCGACAAAAATTGAACTCAAACTCATATACAGAGCAATCATTTTGGTCTGCAACATCAATGTTTTTATTCGTTCTCGCACCCCCTCTAACGAATTTCTATGTGGTTTTTATAAGTGCTGATAAAAATTTTCGAAATCCGTTGATCCTAACATTGTCAAAAATTACTTTGAAGTTTTCAAAGTCGATTTCCTTCAGCTTAACAAAATGTTAGAAATTCAATTTTTATGAAAATACAGAGCTTTAGTCCCTCTAACTCATGCAAAAAACCGTATATAAAAATTATTTAACAGTGGCGAGATATTTGATCTTGAAGTTGATAGTCAAAAATGAGGCAAAAACAAAATGGCGCACCCGGGAATCGAACCCTCGACCTTCTGGCTGCTAGTCTAACGCGCTAACCACTACACCATGTGCGTTTTTGCNTAAAAAAATTAAATTTCTAACATTTTGTTAAGGTGAAGAAAATCGACTTTGAAAACTTCAAAGTAATTTTTGACAATGTTAGGATCAACGGGTTTCGAAAATTTTTATCAACATTTATTCGGCCATTGTTCAACTACAATTTAAAAAAACTGCATAGAAATTCGTTAGAGGGGGTGCGAGAACGACTAAAAACATTGATGTTGTAGACCAAAATGATCGCTCTGTATGAGCTATCCGAGTACGTATGTTTCAAAAAAATTTAATTCAGATTTTCGAAATCCTAGTTACGTCACTGCTAATGAGATACCCTTTTGTTTTGCTTCTAGATGGCCATTTGGTATCTTCGTTTTTTATTTATTGAAGAATATTATGCATAGAAGGCTAGCCTCATACTCCTACACATCTTTAAACAAACAATGGAATGAATTGATTCAATCGATTATCATTCTTACAAATTTATTCACTAGTTTTTTGTTGCTTATCACTAATTTTTTAAATATTATATTCATAATTTCAAAATAAAGTTGAACAAAATGATTGGTCAAGGAGCTAATCCAAATTTTCCATCAGCTCCTCCAGTCGGAGGTGGGGTTAATTCACCATATCCTTCTAATCAAATGCCACCAATTATTGGTAGTGGTGGATCTAATCAACCATATCGTGAGTTTTTTGTTGTCATTTTTATTTAATAAACCTAGGTACCGTCACGCATTTTCGGATCTCGATAGTTTCATAGGAAAACCACCCCAAATACGTTTTAAAATCGAAATCTGTGCTATTAAAAACCCAATAGTGAAAAAAAACCGCATCGAAAACGGATTTTCCTATCAGAAAATAGCCTTAGAAAAAGGGACTAAATGTCCGGTAATTTTTAAAGAAAAATGTCCAAAAGCGTCCTTTCGTTTTCTAACTCAAAAAAGTCATGAAAAAATGGATCAAAACGGCCTGATTGGGCATGCCCATAGGTAATTTTATGCGGGAAATCGATTGCGCGCACTCCCGAGTCGTGAAAATGCTTCCTTGACCCTGATTCAGGGAATGAATCGGTGTATTGAAGCGAAAATCAAACATTCTCGGATTTTTATGAGAAAACCGTCGATTCTTAGGTTTTTCTAGGCGGGGAATCGATTGCGCGCACTCCCGAGTTGGGAAAATGCTTCCTTGACCCTGATTCAGGGAAGGAATCGGTGTATTGAAGCGAAAATCAAATATTTTCGGATTTTTATGAGAAAACCGTCGATTCTTAGGTTTTTCTATGCGAGGAATCAAGGGGTTTTCCCAGGGGAAGTGGTCTCTAGGGGGAAAAATCGCTCTATCTCCCCCAAATCAGCGCGAAAACGCCTCTTTACTCTATATCAGGGGTTTTCCCGTACGGGGAAGCGATTCCCGATAGATTTAAGTGATAAAACATTTTCCTTGACCCCCTAAACCCCATAAAATACGAAAAATCTCTATTTTTTGCAAAAATAAACCAAGGGACGATAGAAGGACGATACTTTTTTCTACCATTTATGCACTATTTTTTAGAGCAACCTTTGCTCTATAAAATGTAGTATGTGGAAGAATGTGGAAGTTAGAAATAAAAAAATTATAACATTTTTTCTAATATGCATCAATTTGAGCGTATTTCAAAAAATTCAATTTTTTCGAAAATCAAAATTTTTTATCCAAAAATCTTTTTATATAAAGATTCAATACCAAATTCCGATAAATATAAGCAAAAAACTGCATTCAAAAACCTTTAAACATCGAAGAAACAGTCATTTTTTCAAAAAATGTTAATTTTTGACCCTTCATGAAGAATGGGTCCAAAAACCATAAAATACGAGCTTTCAGACAAAAATTTTTACGTATTCTGATTCTCCATAGCCGATTCTATATTCCTATATAAAAAGTCCAAAAATGAGGTCCGGACGCTTTTTTTCTTAGAAATGCCGGACGCTCCTCTCTATAGAGCGTGACGGTACCTAAATAAACCCTCCTCTATTCTTGAAATCTGTTAAGAAAAATGGTGTTTCTCGAAAATTCTTAAAATTTTCGATTTTTCTTATGAGTACTTCCTCATCCAATGGCTTGGAGACAAGTTAGTCCCAAGAATGACAAGTTAGTTCCAAGGATGACAAGATAGTCCCACTATGTAAGGGATAGTCAAAACATTTATGGCTCGGATGGGGATAGTCAAAACAGCTATGGCGGTAGCTTGGGATAGATATAATTTATTACCTTGTCATCTTAGGCTGGTGTCAAGGTGGTATGAAAGTGTCAAGTTAGTAAATTATGTCTATCCCCAGCCACCGCCATAGCTGTTTTGACTATCCCCATACATAGCAGGACTAACTTGTCAAGCTGGAACTAACGGTGCTAGTCGACAATATGAGTCCCATAGGTTTTTATGAGTCCAATAAAAAATTCATTTAAAAAAAGAATAGAAAATGAGAATGTTATTTGCACAAAATCCAATCCAATGTCTTATCCATCTGGGCCGAAAGAGTAAAAGTTTTCCCATTTCTGATTCTTCTAGTCGAATTTTTTTAGTATCACCAGAAGGCCCTAAAACTATTGATTTTTCGGTACTTATGCACTATCCCCCTAGGATGGGGGATTCTGCATAAATTTATGCAGAATCCCACCCAAGCTGAAAATGAAAAAAAATCAAATTTTCACTATTTTTCAACACCCCAAAATGGCCTACGGCTGCGAAAATGAAGCCTAAACTCTTCGCCCAGTGAGCTTAAGCTTAGCTAAGTCTAGTTTAAGAAACATAGTGAGTTACAGCCTGGTAGGTTCGGCCTAATCCAAAAGTAGGTATTGACCACAATCGAAATCGAAAATAGGGATGCATTTTTATTTAGGCTAAGCGGCAGCGAGGGGGTGACCCCCCTGATCCACGATAACTTCTTGAGTTTCTTTTTAAAAAATTTTGATACTTTTTGGTAGATCTACATTTCAAAACTAGATCTGTGATTAACTTTAAAATCATCATTTTAGCTCAACCTGGTGGCATAGGAAGTGGAGTTTATCCTCCACCGAACACAATAGGAAGTGGTGGTATTCCTCAGAATTATGGCCCTAATTCTGGAGGTATCGGCCAAGGAGCACAACCTTATAATCCAAATCAACAGTATGGTTCTAACAATATAGGAAGCGGAGCTATTCCTCAACCAGTTCCTTATGGCTCAAGTCCTGGTCGAGTAGGAAGCGGAGCTTTTCCTCAACCCTATGGTTCTAGTCCAGGCGGAATCGGAAGCGGAGCACAATCTTATGGTTCTAATATGGGAAGTGGTAGCGTGCCTATGCAAGGACCTTATGGTTCGAGTCCTGGTGGAATCGGAAGTGGAGCTATTTCTCAACCTTATGGTTCAAGTCCTGGAAGAGTTGGAACTCCACCTTACAGTTCTAATATGGGAAGTGGTAGCGTGCCTATGCAAGGACCTTATGGTTCGAGTCCTGGTGGAATCGGAAGTGGAGCTATTTCTCAACCTTATGGTTCAAGTCCTGGAAGAGTTGGAACTCCACCTTACAGTTCTAATATGGGAAGTGGTAGCGTTCCTATGCAAGGACCGTATGGTTCTAGTATCGGGAGCGGAGCTATGCCGTATCCGAGATCGATTTCGCCACCACTAGGCTCTGGAAGTTATTCACCATATTCAAATCAAGGAATCAATCTACAGGTTCACTATCCATCCAACTCACCATTAGGTTATGGTGGAAGTTCTTATTATCCGAATTATGGACATGATTCAATGACACATTATCCCACAAATGCATATTATGGGCATAAGAAGAGAAGTCGTTCAAGGTCATCATCATCGTCTAGCTCAAGTTCCAGTTGTCATTGATGCAATCATTTTAACTTTATGGATTCATTGTGTCGATTTTTTGAAAGAAAAAATGAAATAAAATAAAAGAGCTATAGTTTGTTTCAACATAAAATTTTTAAAAAAAGTTGGAACTGCATGGCGCAATGGGTTTAACAGGCATGCAAGAGGTCATCCAGATATTATGTAATCAACTTTTTAGTGGTTTACCCCTCTCCCCAACGTAATCATCAAAAATGCATTAACGTAATCAATTTTTATGAGGATGGCTGATCCCCCCCATACATAAGCAAGCAGGGGGGTACTGGGCCCCAAAATACGAATTGGTCCCAAAGGTTACTGTCGACCAAAAAAAACGTCGACAGGCGAAAAAGTCGAAATACGAATTTGTTCTCGATTTATGAATTCGTATACGAATTTTCACAACGAATTCAGTCTGGGCGGCTTCCCAAATACGAATTGGTCCATTAATTTTTCCCCCGATATGACGAATTAGAGGGAGGGGTATAGTACTCTCCCCCCCCCTCCTCCCATTGCCCATGTATGCCTTCCCCAACATAAAAACCCTAAATAGAAATTTCTCTGGGCTATTTCATGAACTTTTCTTACTACCGATTATACTCAGATCGTCTGCAAGTAAGCCACCACAATCCGAAGACCATGAGGTGCCCATCCCTGCTATGAAAGAACCTTCTTGTAGTTCTTTATGTTCGGATGAATCGTGTAAAAGTTGTTGATATGTATACATATTCGAATAGAATGTTCTTAGGGCGCCCGGTAAACTGAGTCAAAATTAACTGAGTCAATTCTAAACTGAGTCAATTCTAAACTGAGTCAATTGTAAACTGAGTCAATTGTAAACTGAGTCAATTGTAAACTGAGTCAATTCTAAACTGAGTCAATTCTAAGCTGAGTCAAAATCGAGTCAAAACTAAGTCAAAATTTTAAGTGAAAAAAATTCTAAATAAAAAATTCCATTGAAGAAAAATCAATTTTAGGCAATTTTCCTTGAAAATTGAATTTAAAAAAAATTTTAAATCTTTCCTTCATAAAATTGACTCAGCTTAGAATTGACTCAGTTTAGAATTGACTCAGTTTAGAATTGACTCAGTTTACAATTGACTCAGTTTAGAATTGACTCAGTTTAGAATTGACTCAGTTTAGAATTGACTCAGTTTAGAATTGACTCAGTTAATTTTGACTCAGTTTACAGGGCGCCGTTCTTAGTCTCTATTCTAACTTTTGTTCTTTATTTGCGTAAACTTTTCAATCACCCGGAACTTTTTTCTTACAGATTAAATTACCTACGTGCACTTGAATGACCATACACTGAATGAATAGTCTTTCGATGAGTGTGTCCGAATTTTCCTTATTTGTCTTTTGTAGTTCCAAATTTGGCAATTATATAATGTATTGGGTCGTTCATAAAATAACCAACTTTTGCAAATTCAATCGTATCGTTATAAAAATGACTCATACTGGGGCTTGGTTTTTCTATGCGGGGAATCGATTGAAACGTGAAATGGTATTGAAACGAAAACCTGAATTTGAATTGTGAAGGAATTTTTGAAAAATTCCACCGCCAATCGATAGAGCACATCGAAAAAGAAGGTAGTGTCCAAATTTTCGTGTAAAATAAAATCTTCGTTTTGGAAGAAATTTAGTTCAAAAAATTGTCGAAATTTGCATAAATTGATCGAAATTTAGCCAACTTTGAACTAAATTTCCTCAAAAATGAAGAATATGTCTTTCACACAAATTGGGGTACTACCGTTTTTCGATGCGCTCTATCGATTGGTGGTGGAATTTTTGGCAATTATTAAAAGTAGTAGCGCCAAAAAATACAATACTTTTTGGCGCTACTACCGCTACTACTTTTAGTAATTGTCAAATTTTTCCTTCAGGAATTCAAATTCAAGTTTTCGTTTCAATACACAGACCATTTCAATGTGCGCAATCGATTTCCCGCATAGAAAACCCCGGAGGAGTCATTTTTATAACGATACGATTGAATCTGCAAAAGATGGTTATTTTCCGAACGACCCAATACATGTTACCGGCCAACTCGAGAATTCTCGAGTTTGCCGGATTCTCGAGTTTCCCCTAGACTTCTCGAGTTTGCTGGATTCTCGAGGTTGCCTCGAGAATTCTCGAGTTTGCCAGATTCTCGAAGTTGCCTTCAGAATTCTCGAGTTTGCTGGATTCTCGAGTTTCCCCTAGAATTCTCGAGTTTGCCGGATTTTCGAGTTTGCCAGATTCTCGAGATTTCCTCAAGAATTCTCGAGTTTGCCGGATTCTCGATTTTCCCAAGACTTCTCGAGTTTACCGGATCTTCGAGTTTGCCGGATTCTAAAGTTTCCCCGAGAATTCTCGAGTTTGCCAATAACATACACAATTTAGTACGGGTTCATTTTGACTATGAACCTAGTAGCAAGGCAGTATATTCTCTTGTTTTCCTTGATATTACAACAGCATTCCGTTTTGACGGACTTTTCTTCACTCAAATGGTACCTTTCTGATTATTTGTCCGGAAATCCATGGAATCTGATAACAGGGAATGTATATAAACGGCTTGGTGATAGTTGTGAGCGCTCTGTTGACTGTATTCATGTTAATAACAGTATTTGTGTTGATGGCGAGTGTCGGTGCCAATCGGACTACTATCCAAGTGAAAGTGACGATGTTGAAGATAAGAAAGTGTGTAAATTGGGTAGTGTTCATTTTAAATTTAAAAACGTACAGCATTATAGCTCCTGGTTACAAAGAAGATTGCCAAAAAGATTCAAAGCTGTTATGCAGATTTCCATTCGTCTGTTCATCTAGCGGGGTTTGTGATTGTCCGCCAGGATTCTTGTCAAACAATACGCATTGTATTCGAAGTTGGTTTTTCACTAACTGTCC
>OZJO01022273.1:0-47922 GCA_900406225.1 Acrobeloides nanus | reverse complement strand
TGGGTTGCGGGCAACCCCTCCCCGAAATTCGGGAGGGGTTGGGAGGGGATTTGTACACGTGTGTGGATGCCCCCTTAGATGAAGTAAAATTAGGTAAAGTTTTTATTCAAATCTCTTTGTTCATTATTTTTAATAGACTATGGTGCTGAGATTGGCCATTCGAATAATTTTATATACTATGAATAGATATATAGTGCATTTGAAAGTATAGCCAGCTAATTGAAGTTTATTTATAAAAATCGCATCTGTTGATGTCCATATGGTCTTCTTAAAGAATTTGTTTTAAATAAATACTTCAATAGGATTCAGGGTGTTTTTTTTTAAATCTCTTTTACAATTCTCTTTGGAGAACCAATCTGTGTCGATGAGTTGTACCAATATATAACCTTACATTTAGAAATTTTTTAGAATGAAAAAATTATCGGCAATTCTAACTCTATTTTTCATTCTTGTGGGGCAAATAAAAGCCGCGCCAGTTTATGCAATGAACTCTGATGGCTTAGGCAATAGTTTGCTTAATAGTAAGTAGTTTTTGAACAATTGATGTGATCCCCAATAGATCACAAGTTTCTGCAAAATCTTTTGGAACAATAGGGAACCGAACATTGTTAGTATCGGTGATGCTGAATTCATCGGCAGTGCTCGGACCACTACGCCATGATGGTCACCGAATGATTCGTCGCTAATTTCGACCTTGAAATAGCTCTAATGATAGGTTAAAAAGGGAGCCCACTTTTCAGAAAAAATTTGGGGGGGGGGAGAGTCAAAAATTATCAAATCATAAGAGGTCCTCTATGTAAATTTTCGTCTCCGGCCGAAATTTGCGGGAAGATGGGGTCCACTAGTGGACCCCCTATCCACCTATGGTGCCAATCACAACAATAAATTGAAGTTGAGATAAGAAAATTTTTATGATCGGTTTCAATCTTCAAAATTTTATAACCAAGTGCAAAAAATTTCATCATTTTTAAATGCTATAAAAAGAAATCACTTCTAGCGGGATCGAATTTACTCAATTCGTATCACTTAACATTTTCTGTTAAAAATTTTGAACCTGGTGCGGAAACGGACTATAGAAAATAATTTTTTAGCGGCAAGCATGGATTTAGCCCAAAAATTAGTCTCATGTCAAGACAAACCCGAGATCCAACGCATTGTTACAGATGCCAAAAAGAATTTTGCCAATGACTATAAGAAAATTTTGTCATATATTGTCGAAGTTGTTTTGGATAGTTTTCAACTATTTTTTCATTGTTTTAGAATGCACCCGGTGATAACAAATTGATCATGACGGTTGGCGGAAACCCTAAAAAGAATGGTAGAATGACCCTGGTTGGTGAAGGAAATGTAAATAGTTTCCGCTTGACTGTGCTTACTCTTATGCATGGATGCTATGTGATGGACGAAGATAGTGGTGAAGTGATTGGGATTGTAACCGTTCAATAAAATAATCAATTATTTATGACTAGCAATTGGCATTCAAGTTTGAGAACCTTTGAAATTTTCTATTATTGATGACTAAGCTTTCTTCATAGTCAAATGCCCCAAAACTTCTCCTTCCCATAGACAAAAACCATAATCCCACACTTGTTTAAAATTGGGACTAAGGGTAAAAACGGCATCTATACTTTTTCTAAGTTTTTTTCTAAGTATTTTTTTCTAACATACTTTTTCTAATATACTTTTTCTAACATACTTTTTCTAATATACTTTTTCTAAGTTTTTTCCAAGCAAAATCAAATCGACTCAAGTGGGATTCGAACCTGCGGAAGTCCATTTTTTTCAAAAACGAACAAAAATATTTTTTTTCGTGTCAAAAATATTTTTTTCACGTAGATAGCCCCCCTGGTTGGAATAAAAATTTTTTTGAAAAAATTTCCCTGACCCCCGGATTCGATTTTTATGGTCTCGGGTTCGAATCCCACCTGAGTCGATTTGATTTTGCCTTGTAAAAAAAAACTTAGAAAAAGTATATTTAAAAAAAAAACTTAGAAAAAGTATATTAGAAAAAGTATGTTAGAAAAAGTATGTTAGAAAAAGTATGTTAGAAAAGTAAAAACTTAGAAAAAGTATAGATGCCGTAAAAACTCTAATTAAAAAATTACAAATTGTTTGAACATTTGTTTTCAGGGGTTTTTTGATAAAGAGAACTCTACTCTGAAGAAATTTTTTGATTATGGCCACTGGAAGTTGCTCTTATCCTCCTAAAATAGCCTTAAAAATTTTTTAAAGCCATTTTAGGAAACAGGCAATGCGCACAAACGATTTCCCGCCTAAAAAACCTAGACGAATTTCCGATGAAAATTCGAATTTTAGTCTATTTTGCTTCAATACACTGACCCTCTCCCTGAATCAGGGTCAGGAAAAATTTTTTCAAGGTCCTCCGATGCGCGCAATCTAATTCTTGCATAGAAAACTCCCGGTATTCGGGAAGTCATTTTCTCTACTATACAACGAATGCTAAAGTACTTTATTATTTATTGAACTACCCAATACAAAGTGGTCTTAAAGTTCTGTCACAACTTTTATTTCGACGTCGTACAAACTTGAATTAAAAAACAACTTTTGGATCAAAGTTATCAAGGGTAATTTTATGTAGAGAATCGATTACGAGCATTTTCGAAGCAAGAAAAATTTACCTGCCCCTGATTCAGGTAATTTCTGCTTCCATAACTATTTCCATTGCACCTAACGATAATCTAGGTTCGGAGGATCTATACAATGTTGAAATAAAAGTTGTGATAGAATTTTAAGGCCACCCTGTATATATGATTAATAAAATATCTTTATTTAATAATAAAAAATAGCAAATAAATTGTATCAATTCACATACGTACAAACATCTCTTTTAACATAAATTTTATAATTTTTAAATTTTTGTAACTTCTTCATAATCATGGTATAAACATCCTAGCTGATCTAGCGCTTTTCTAGCTTCATCTCTAACGATTTTCGAATCATCTTCAGTGACAACAAATTTTAAGAAATCAAAGACATTTTCTTGCTAAAAGCACAAATTTTTAAAATTGGTACTATGTACAGTCAAACCCCTTTAGGCTGACTCCCATCGGGAGGGGTCAGCTTAAAGGGGTTTGACTGTACGACTTAAGATCACACATATTCAAAGGGAGGACCGTCCCACCACTCATTCATCGGGAATTTTTAAAATTTTGCGAAAAATCATAAGGAGGGACTAAGGTAATTTTGACAAAATTTAAAAAAAAACCCATTCATCCATCCAGGTTGACGAAAAACATCACAAATTCATCCATCCATTCTCCAAGGGGTCGGTCCTACTCCTACTGTACATGCATGCTTAGGACTCATAAATTTACTATTTTTCACAAAGAATCATCATTCTTTCACCAAAAATTGTCATTTTCTGAAGGTATTCAGCTTAAAAATTGTCGTTTTTAAGCTGAAAATCCTTGGAAAATGACAATTTTTGGTGAAAAGGTTATGATTTTTTGGTGAAAAAATTGAAAATTTTTGGTGGGGTATATAAGTCATACTAACACAACAAGGTAAAAATTACTTGAAGCACAGCTAGAGCTCGACAAGCTCCTCTCCTACTCTGTTCATCTTTATGCTCCAAAAGGCAGACATAACATGCGGTTAGATCGGATTTCAGCTCTTTACATGCCGATCGGAGATATTTTTCTAAAAAAATCAATGTTAAAGTAGTACTAAATTTGGAGGAGCACAAAATTTCTTAAAAATTAATTTTTTGCAACTTTTTAAAAATTTTTCTAAATTCTTTACCAACAGATTCGTTTATCTCCGGTAAATCCTTGATTAAAACCAGGCCAATATGCCTCAGACTCTCTAATGGCGGTACAACAGGCACATTTCTTAACCTTTCCATAACTTCTCTAACTACCGACGGTTTTTTTGACATCAAATTTGAGGTTATCCAAGCTAAAAATTGGGGGTTATCAAGGAAAAAATGAATTTCTTTTTTACCTTCGTGTGCCAAATTTTCAATAAAAGGCGTTAGATGTTTTCCTCGAAATAAACTGACAAATTGGAAAAGTGAAACTTTTTCTGGATCCCAATCTCCAACATTTGATAGCAACGACATAACTGTTTCAAGAACTAAAAATGATTCTTATTGAGAAAAAGTAGTGTGTCCCGTTTTTGATTCCGGTTCCAGGAACCGGAATACACGTATACAACCCCCTTCCCCGCGAATTTGGAGGGGGAAGTGTTGAACGCAACCCGCAGGCCAAAATGACTTCGCCCGCAAATTTTGCAACCGTAAAAAATTTTGAGTGGGACTGGAAAGAACAATTTTTTCGATTTGGACCATCACTGGGAAAAACATGCTGTTATATTTTACCTTTATTGACAAGTTCTGGATATCTAGCTTCAACTATAGGCATAAGATAGGCTTTGATTTGACGGCGTAAATGTTCAATGGGAACCAGAAGGAAGACATTTATAGGGTAACTAGTGGAGAGCCAAATTTCTTGAAGTTCTGAATTGGCTCCAAGGTCGGCAAGTACTAAAAATTAGATCTGATAAAAATTTAATTGAAATTTGCCCATCAGAATCATAAGGGAAACATTTAGGAAAAATTTTCATTATTTACATTTTAGGGGATAATTTCTCGCGTCTTCCCCCACTCTAACACCTCCACTAGGGGGGGGGGACAGCTAGGTAAGTGACCTCCGTAAGCAATGGGAGTGACCTCCGTAAGCAATGGTGAACCCAGGGGCATGGGAGGCATGTCCCCAAAAGCGAAATGTTTTAAGAAAAATGGCATTTTTGGGCCAAATTTCAATAGAAAAATGAAATTTTACCTAGCTGTCCCTCTCCCAAATGAAATCCCAGAACCGCTACTGTCCGCAGGGGTGGGGGAATTCTACTCTTTCACAACAATAACTTACAGTTAGTAATATTAGGCAAAGAAGGCAAGGAATCAGAAATATGCAAAAGTTCTTCCAACGCAACAGTATCTTGTTCCATCCGACATAACATTTCTGTCATTTTGTACTCCAAGGGGCCATGAATTTTATTCAATTGCTTTAAAAATTTTTTTATCTTTTTTGATTCCCTTAATTATTTTTACCTTTAGCGAAATTATAGCCCTTTTCAAGTGGTGCTTCAAACAATCATCCACCTCGGAATTTCCACTTGCAGTGGAACTCATTTGCTCCAAACAAGCTGCTGTGGCGCTACTCATCTCGTTTTGATCTGGTTCCCAAAATTTATCGGAGTTCAAGAACATTCTCTCATATTCAGTTGGTACCATAGAGTTGAGGACAATGCCAAGAGATTTTCGGCGTTCTCGGAATTGTTTAAATCTTCGCTGTGCTGGGCCAGAGCCGGAGCCAGAAGCGGGACCGGAGCCTGGTACAGGTCGTCCAGTAGTGCCAAAGCCAGTGTTAAACTCAGTTTGTGTTTTGAGGTAGCCGTTGGTGTGGGTGTTGTATGGTGAGACATGTTGGCGTAAGGAATCGATGCCACTGTCGTTTTCGGAGCTAAATTGTGATACGTATTTCCTTTAATAGAATCACGTCTCTAAGAAACCAGAGACCAATCGAAAAATAGAACCACTGCCTCGAATAGGACCACACCCCTCAAAAATTTTGAAAATTTTTTCAAAAAACATAATATCTCCGATTATGTTTTTTCAACAAATTTCTTATGTTTTTTCACCAGATTTTTGCTTCAATAAACCAACTCCTTCCCTGAATCAGGGTCAGGACAACATTTTCATGGTTTGGTAATGCGCGCAATCGATTCCTTGCATAGAAAAACCCCCTAAGGAGTCATTTTTGTAAAGGTTCCATGCAAATAGCAAAAGCCAGAAAATTATGGTAAACCCAATAATTGGAAATTCTTACATTTGATCACCAGAATGCATCAAAACATTGTCATCTAGCTCATCCGAACCAGTTGAAGGCGAATGTTGGTTATACATACTAGCTCTTTTAGCAATTCTTCTTGCCCCGGCACTTTGCCTACTTCCATAATTTCCTCTAGCAATTCTATGATCTTCTAGCATCGTTGCTCTATTTAGCTAAAAAATTAAAATTTTTATCTTTTTTATTGTGCCCAGGACCCGAAAATGGCTTAGAACCAAGAACCTTTGGAAATTATTTGACTGGAGATACTGAACCGCCCCGCTCTCTTTTTTGAGATTTTTACAATTTTTACAAAAGTTTTCATGAAAAAATAATAGCGCCAACGTGTTACCCGCATAAAAATGTGGATATGCAAAAATTTTCATGAATTTTGACAACAAAATAGAAAATTACTTTTGGGCACAGGATCGAA
Organism: Acrobeloides nanus; assembly: GCA_900406225.1. NCBI lineage: Eukaryota > Metazoa > Nematoda > Chromadorea > Rhabditida > Cephalobidae > Acrobeloides > Acrobeloides nanus. The sequence goes on along the minus strand of OZJO01022273.1, from coordinate 41,640 downwards.
CTCTCGTCATATGAGTGAAGGCCGAGCACGTTAGCCAATCGATCATTGGTCAAACTTAAACCCCATGATATAGTACTCGTTTTAAAGCGCTCGGCGAGCTGAGTCGATCGGTGAAATTTTTTAATTTTGACCCTTGCTTACACCTTTAACCCTGGTGCGCCGTGGCCCCAGTGGGCTTATGACCCCATATGGGCCCGAGACTCATTGAGTACTTGAATTTCGAGTCTAGGGTACCATATGGGTCCGGTTCTTTGGGCCCTGGTGTCCCAAGAAAGTCCAAAAATTGAAGTTCTGGTGTATGGCTGAGCTTACTTTGAGCACCGCTTCCCAATTCAGCATAATCGCCTCAAAAGCAGCCAATTCCGTATACTCAGCATTTCTTAATTTCCCCAAATAAACTCTCAGCGCATCGACCAACTCTAATAAACCATCAATTTTCTTCAACCCTTCAATTTTAATTGGCGCCGGTTTTCTTCCACCTTCACTAGAATCATCTGAATCCGTGGGTCTTGAGCTTGGAACAAGTTGAGGGGTGAAACGATTTTTCTTCAAACTTGAAGGTTTTGGTTTAGACTCTTCTTTTACTGGTGTTGTGTCGGATTCTTGAATCGAAGCCAAATGCGACATTGAAATTGAGCGATTCCAATCTTTTGACAATGACGATTTTTTAGCTGCAGAAGTGTAGCCTAGTGTTGCTGGAGATTCTTTCATATCGGACTCGGATGCGGTAGCTTTATGGAAATGTGGAGGTTTTGGGGCGGGGTTGGATTTTTTGGAGGCAAGGCGGTCGACCTAAAGAAGTTTTTTATGGATTGAACAAATGAGTAGATTCTTACCTCGTCTAGTGAGGGGATACTTTTTGCAATGTCCTTGTATACATCATCTAAGATAGTGGTAGAAGAGCGCCATTTTTCTTTTTGACTTTCTATGGCATTTGAAGGGCGGCCACGTTTTTTCTCACGTAAGATGATTTTTGGAGGAGGAGGAGTGGGATCGGGATCTAAAATTTTTTATGTTTAACTTTTTTATTGGGTCGATATATATGTCAGAGTAATTTTTTATGCATTGAAAATGCGCGCAATAGATTCTCCGCCTAGAAAAACCCCCATACAGCAAGCTTTATGGCTAAAATCCGAAATTTAGTTCATTTTCGCTTCAATATACCCACCCCTTCTCTGAATCAGGGGCCAAGGAAGCATTTTCATGGTTCGGCAATGCGCGCAGTCGATTCCCGGCCTAGAAAAACTCACGAGGCAGTGGCGTAGCCAGGATTTTATTTCAGGAGGGGCAATTTACCAAAAAATGATCAAAAATGCCAATTTTTCGAGGGAAAATGGTTTATAAAATCGCATTTTTTCGGCCTTCGGTCGATTTCAGGGAGAGGAAGTAATTGCCCGGATTGCCCCCCCCCCACCTAGGGGGCAATCACCCCCTCTACGCCTCTCATTTCTGTAAAGATTCGAAGCAACGTCCGAAAGCATCTTATGGATCGACCCAATATTTTAAAGCCTAATTTTCACCTTGCATTAATTTTGCATTTGACAAAGAAGCACTTGGTTTCATCCTCCCATGTAAACCATGTATCCTATCTGCTTCACTCAAAGTAGAAGAGTGGCTTCTCAAACCTTGAGCACTTTGCGATGTATTTAAGCCTCGCATTGGACTTTTCGATGTCAAAAGAGGTCTAAATTTTATATTTTTTTTAAAAATTCAAAAATTATATTTTCTTACACCCATGTTACGACAAGTTGCAATTTCATAGTGCCAATAGTGTTCAAATTCATGGTAACAAGCTGTGGTTGAGTTGAAAAAAAGTGCACTGGATCAAAGCTTCTTTCATTTAAGATTCGGGATTTGAAAAATTTGACCTCGGAAACCTAAATTTGAGATTTTATAAAAGGAGTAATGTAAGTGTACCTTGATGACTACAGGGACATCTGGCTGACAGTTTAAGACGGTGTTGATCATTTCCCATTTTTGGGTCTTGTCAGGTTGGGTTTTGCCTCGGGTTTTCCATTTTTGGATGCCATGTTTTACCGAAATTTCAAAGACGTCTCCGGAGGCTAGGCGAGCAAAGCCAACGATGGCTAAAAATAATGCCAGTTAAGCAGTCTCTTGACAGTTTTAGGTTTGTAAAAAAATCCAAGTATAAAATTTTGATGGAAATTTCAAAAAGTTCAATTTTATTTTTTTATAATTTATTTTGATGATTAGGTATAGGGCATTTTTAGGCATCATAATTTATTACCTTTGACTTCAAAATGCAGCCTTCCCATCATTCCAAACATTTCACATTCAAGTGCAGACATAGCTTCGTCAACTTTTGCTTTCTCCTTCAAGCGTCCTCTGTGATTAATCAGAGGAGACCTATAGTTCAAACCACTAATGGCACTAGTCGAAGTTGAAATAGTGTTACAATTATACGTAGTTGGATTATTCGTAAGGTGGCCGTTCGGCCTTAGATCGGCGACCGAGCCACTTTTCGCTTTCGTTCCTAAAAAAGTAGTATAAAATTGTAAAAGTGGAAATAAAGGAAAAAGTATCAAAAGTGATATGATATGATAAAGTAAAAAATATCAAAAGTGATACGATTTATGGTAGAATAGGGTAGGCTTAAGTTTAGATTTAGGCTTAATCTTAGGTTTCGGCTTAAACTTAGGCTTAAGCTTAGGCTTAAGTTTAGACTCAGGCTTAATCTTAGGCTTAGGCTTAAGCTTGGCCTAGTCTAAATCCTTGCTTTGCTAGATCAGTTTTTTATTTTAAACTAATAAAAATCACATAAAACCCAACCAAATTTCCAAATACTCAAAGTCTAACACTTTTACATCTCATCATTCAACAAAATTTTACACAAAAAGGTCTTATGTCCGGCTAAGCTTTTATCTTTTGAAACGATCGAGCTTTTTCTCTCTATCTTATTTTTCTATCGCTATTTTTGCGCAAGCAACGATTATGAGTAAACAAATGCGCCCCCCAAAAACTCTATTGAATTGACTAGGCTCGATGCTTCTGTGAATTTGTTTCTCAAAAATTTCAACTGGCTAACATGGCGTAATCCTCAGCGTTTTGGGTTGTTTGTTTTTCGAATAAAATGATCTGTATGTGCTGGAAAGCAAGAAAAATAATACAATCAAACCTATCAATAGTGACCCTCTTCAATAGTGATCCCCACATGCAATAAAAGTTGCCTGATTTTGCAATAAAATCGTGTGTATTGAAGCGATTGAACCTGATGTTCTGCCAATCGTGTCAATACACACGATTTTATTGCAAAACCAAGCAACTTTTATTGCATATAACCACATCAAACCCGGCAATTGTGACCCCTTCCCGAGGGGGGGGGGGTCACTATTGAGAGATTTGACTATAATTTGGTCAAACATTAAAATTTGATGGGTAAGATGAAAATAATATTTGTATGAATAATAGAAATTGGAATCCACTTCATAAAAAATTCATCTAGCTACATATATGGGCAAGGTAGAGGAAAGAGAGGGTGAACGTCATGTTGGACCTTCTCCCCCAGCCGATAACCTTTTTTGTCGACTCTCCCTGAGTGTCATTAAATGGCCAAACTTTATAAAACCCACGGGAATTTTATAATTCCTCACATTTTTAAGCAAATAAAATTATATCCTTCTTCCCTTATTCACTCGACCAGTAAAGAAAATAGTAAAAAAAATCAAAAATTATACAACAAATTATTTTTACATAAATTTCATAACATTTCAAAAAATCCGATTAGGCCCTATTCCTAACATACAACTGCGTGGCCAAAATGTAAATAAGGTATCCTCTCATCAATTCAGGCCCAATTCGCTTTTCTTTTTTTCTATCCATCGGCTCGATGAGTCGGCCGTTGGCTCAATGACGGCCCCACGTTTCTTCTGTCTCATGTGAAACGGAAGAAGAAGATTTTTTCTATTTAAACCGGACGCTTTGAGTTATAAAATACCTTTCCGGCTTTCAATAATTTGAATAGGGTATCAAATTTATGATTATTAAAGAGCTTGCATATGTTTGAAACAAATAGTGGGCAAAGAAAAAAGTAAAAAATATTAGAAAAAATAGAAGGAAAGATCTATGGTACTATGAAAAGGCTAAAATTCAAGTGGCCTAGCTATAGGAAAAAATGAAAAGCCATAACATGTATCAATGGCCTACAAATAATGTGCTTGAGAATTCAAAGGTCTTATTAGACCCCATTATTTAAAAAAGGTATAAAATGTTTGAAGGTCGTTTTTTCCCAGAGAACCTGTTTTTGTGACACTTATTCTCAAGGTTACCTGAATTTCTGGCCCGCCAATTGTAGAGATTAGAGGCATTTACAAGATAAAAGAATTGTTTTAAAATGGAAAAAAACAAATGTCTTTAAAGGCTTATGCTTTTAATCTTAAACTTAGGCTTAGATTTAAGTTTATGCATAGGCTCAAGTTTAGGCTTAGGTAATCTCGATACCCCCCCCCCCCAAAAACGTTATCTTGATCTAGTTTCGATCGCGCCATTTGATTCCTCGCTAAAATCCCCCCCCCTCCGCACGAGGGAGGGGGTATCGAGAGACCCTAGTGATCTAAACCAGGTCAAGATGACGTTTCCAAATTTCGGGAGTGTGTGCAATCGATTTTTCGCATAAATTACCCCTAGAAAAGTGATTTATAAAAAAAATTTTTGAGAATTGTCCCTTCTTTTCACCCTCGGTGTTTACACAATGATGAGGATTTCCTCAAAGAATTTTTTCATGAGAATTCCTCATGTGTATGTATACAACAGTGAGGAACCTTCATGAGGATCCTCATGAAGAACCTCATAGTCATTTTAATAGGAAACTGCGTATATTTGTATGTTATTATTATTTTATTCGAACAATAAAATTTGTTAGTCATTCATTTTTATTCAAAAAATAAAATTTGTTATCAAAAATTATGAAGTAATTTTTGATTATGAAGTAATTTTTTACAAGAAAAAATATTAAAAAAACTAATGTTTTTATACAAGAGCTGTATGTAGAGGCAAAAGAATTACCATAATAGGAAAAATATCCTATCCCATAAACGAAAACATAAAAAATACATTTGATCCAAAAATTTACATCATAAAAAAGATCAAGACGAAACCGAAACCTTTCATAAAAGACAAAATTCGATAGAAACAAGAAAAGTTTTTCAGACTGATTCGGAAAATGTTTGAGAAGCACTCAAAGTGGTCATCGCCAGAAAACTTTTAAGTGCATGAAGAGGAAAGTCACTAACTGCATCCAAAGAAGCGCATAGTTTAAAAAGGCTTGAGCGTGCGAATATTTTGAAAATAGTCTTATATGTACAGAGCTACATGAACTGGCTAGCTAAAGTGTTGTTTTTGTAAGCATCGATTGAAGAAAGAAATCTTAAAATTGGGTGTGGCGACAAGGCGCACAAGTTTTTTTGTTGGAAAGAGATGTTCGAAAGTGGTCTCATCGTTCGAATGATGTGAAAGTATCAGAGATTATCTTTTAGGCTAGCAAAATGGACGTAAACCCCATTGTGAAATTTGTCAAAATTTATTTTCTTTAAGCATAAAAGTCATTTGATTTGCTCCCAAAAACACTGCCTACAGTGATTTCAGACTCATCCTAATTTTCAAGACTTATGACTTTTTATACCATCTACAAGACCAAATAAAGAAACGATTAAAAATAGATCACGATCTAAAAACGCCACTAATCGGAAAACGGAGTCTTTTGATATAAAAAAGTTGAAAATATAGATGATCCCTTTTTGTTGAATCGATGTCAGTTAATTCATTAATAAAACCGCGACTTTTGGAGTTTTCAACGCGGATGAAATGACTGGCAATGCATTGTTTTATGACCCGAAAAAAGGCGATTAGTGAAATGAAATGAAAACCACAAAAATAAAGTATCAATGACAATTAAGATCGATGAAAATTATTTAAAAATAGGAGTGTTCAGCCCCTCACTTGTAAAATAGGGATATTTCAGCCTCTCAAAAGTATTGAGTCACTAGCTAGCTCTGAACGGGCTAGCCCAAGGTGGAAGTGATAAGTACCAAAATTGGATACTCTTATACAGGATGACGCAAAAAAAGTTATACTTTACCATTTTTTTCATGAATTTGAACCTAAAAATTCTTTTCCTAAAATGACCCTATTAGGGGTAATTCGAAGCGGAGAATCGATTGCGCATATTCCCGAAGCTTGAAAATACTTCCCTGATGCGCGCAATCGATTCCTCGCATCGAAAAACTCCATAAATGNTGGGGTTTTCCGATGCAAGGAATCGATTGCGCATATTCCCGAAGCTTGAAAATACTTCCCTGATGCGCGCAATCGATTCCTCGCATCGAAAAACTCCATAAATGAGTATTTTAACATAAAAAAACTAAACAGTTTTATTTTCGCTTCAATACACTGACCCTGAATCAGGGGCAGGGTAGCATTTTCAAGCTTCGGAAATGTGCGCAATCAATTCCCCGCATTGAATTACCCCCTAATAGGGTCATTTTTAGGAAAATAATTTTTGGAACCAAAATTCATGAAAAATGGTAAAGTGGAACTTTTTTTGCAACACCCTATAAAAGGCAATTTGTAAAAGTACGACTGAGCCGAACACGCCAAACGGGTCCCAATTAGGCTTAGGTCTATGCCTAAGCCTAGGCCTAGGCTTAGGCCTAATTGGGACCCGTTTGGTGCCCCGTTCGGCGCAGTCGTACTTTTACAAATTGCCTGTAAAAGTACCACAAAAAATATTTTTTAAAACGTTTTAAAATTGAGTTAAAATTTTTCTTACCTTTATAATAAAAATTAGGTAAAGTTGATGAATAATAAGGCCGAGAATTATAAAAACTAAGCATTTTTAAATTTTTATAAAAACAAAAATATAATGAATCTTTAGAAATCCATAAAATATAGAAAAAAAGAATCAAATTATAGACAGGTTCTTCCACAATCAATGGCACAATCCACAAATGAAGCGTGCATATAATTATATCTGGCGTGGAAAGGGTATCCGAGTGAAAACGACGACAAAGAGAACAGTGATTTGACTACCAAAAAGGCGCTCTGTCACTCAAATTAATACGCTCAGGTAGCAACACCAGGTAATATATGTACTTCAGCAGCATCAGCAGGACAACGGACGAGCGCGCACTTTTTCGGTAGGTTAGTTAGTTGATTGCACCTCGAGCGCCACCCGTGGGGATAGAAATTTGCGATTAGCGGGTCGTGTTTAATAGAAAAAGTACAGCGCGCAAAGCCGCATAATCCATGGAATACGGACCTCATGCAAAGGTCATATTTAGTGCGTAATAACGGAGGGTTTTGTTGAGGTTGTAAATTGGAGTTTTGGAATTTTTAGTATTATTTAGTTTATTTTACCGGACCATGCGCATTAAAAAGATGGATGTGCATATAGAATATTTCTACGTTAAGTTCCATAGCTAATACAGCATAACCAAATACAAGGAAGCCGCTCGTGCGATCTGGCAAGTTAAGGGCCCTCAAATTCGATCCCGGTAGAGCAAAAATTATGATGTTCAAAAACATTCTTTTATAAGAATGGGGCAAAAAATTTTTACTCCATTGTTTGTAAAAGAAATTTTTGTGAACATCAAACTTTTTGCCCTCACGGGATCGAACCTGAGGGCTCAATGTTGCTTAAATTGTCAAATCGAACGGGCGGCTTCCTCGTCCACTTGGCTATGCTGTATCCAACTTTTGTTCCCGATCGCTGAAACAGACTATGGATGTCAAAAATTTTAAACATGACGCGGAAACGGATTATATCCTTGTGACAAAGCATTTTAAAAGAATGAGTTCTAAGTCTAGATTTAAAATTCTGTAATTGTCAGTAAGTAAAGATTATATTAACTGCTTAGAAATCAATTGAGAATTTTTTAGCCTAGCCTTTTCTTAAAAATTTTGCTCACAATACCATTAGAAGTTTCAGTCGAATGACCAACAATGTATACAAAGTTTTTTGATCATTTCCTGGCTATTTATACTCGCACACACCCTATATTGTAAACTTGTCAAATACAAAAAGTGATATTTAAACCTTTAAGGGTGCAGAAATAAAGATTAAACAAAAAACTTAAAAAATCAAAACAAGATTGACTCACTCATTTCTGCAAAGTGCAAACTTTTCAACAAAAATCAAAGAAACTTCAGACACCTTATAAAATTTTATGCTCTTTACAGTGGCGTAGCCAGACCCAGGAACGGGGGACGGTATTGTAGTTGAGTCGTTTTGTTAAAATATGTCTAAAACCACCCAGAAGTTCCCGATTCACTATAGTAAAATCATTAATTATGCCTCAATAAAACTTATCGATATCAAATATTTGAGATAAAAAACCCGTTGATGATCTGCTCAATGTGTGGAAAAATGCTTCCGAAGGAACCAGTTTAAATAATTGCTAACAAACATGGAGCCGACAGATATTGACAGCTGTATGGACGGAGATTTGATTTGATGAGTAGAGAAATAAGAAGAACATGAAGAAGACGAAATAAAGTCGAAAGGAGACGATGCGTGTCTGATCGCGGATAGCTATTTGATTATTATATCATAATATGTACTTATGTTCAACAACAGGAAGTGGTTAAGTATGTATAGAAATTTCGATTAAAAAATTGATAGTAATAATAACTAATAATTAGAATAAAGGTCCACTGGATCTACAATATAGGTCGGCAAGGAGAGAGTCTCTCCCTGACCCACTCACTCATGGGCCCAAAATTGAGGGGAGGACGACTACATCAGGGTCCCCTCCCATTGCCGATCTATGACAGGGGGAGGGTTCACAAGAGCTACAAGTTTTACAAGATCTACAGGATTCTCAAAATGTACAAGATCTACAAGATTCATAAGATTTACAAGATTAACAAGATCTATAAGATGTTCTAGAAGATTAACAAGATCTACAAGATTCACAATATCTAAAATATTCACAAGATCTTAAGATTCTCAAGATCTAAGAGATTCACAAGAACCATAGCCGTACACAAAATCCACGCGTAGCACAAGGCCTATATGATCCATATTTCCCATTGTATTCGAAAAATCCACAAAATAAAACTAAAAATTTAATAGCAAATTCTATTATTAGCAAGAAAAATATATAACACCATCTAAATTAAACATATCGAGTTTGGATGTCCGCTTAATGTTTGATTAGTAGGTGGCGAGGTGCACAGCCGAAACTTCCGAAATTACATATTGCAAAGAAGGACATTTAAACGTCGATAAGAAATTATTTAGGCTTTGTTTACCTTAGTCTCCTTATGCGGCTTTCTCTTCCTAACAAAGGAGGTATCGGAACTGTTGCGCAGAAACAGTGTGCTGGAATCAAAATTTTTTTCATGAATATTTTAGTTATGAGCTATGATTTAAAAAAATTCAACAATGGAATTTAATTCATTGTTGTTTTTGACTTCTTTGTAAAACGCTAGTTTATAAGCAAAATTAATGTTATTACAAACATGACGGGTATATAGTGTAGCGGATAAGGATCCGGACACTAACCATGGCTTAGGTTTTGCCAACTTTTTTTTTAAATTAATAAAAAAAATGAATTTCAACCGAATTTTTTCGGGCGACCACACATTCTATTGCTGGTAATCTGAAGAATTTTTTGTAAAAAAAATTATTGAAAAATCACACGTTTTATCCGAGATATAGCCATTTGAAGTTTGGACCCAAAATAACATTTTTTTATTTTCAAAACTTTGCCAAAAATTAAGTATAGGACAGATTTCTTCGAGCGATGGCAATCTTGAAAGATGGGAATCTGAGGGATTTTTTACAAAAGAAATTATTGAAAAAGCTTTTAAAATCGCGGAGATATGATTTTTTGAGAATTATGCTTTTTTTCAATTTTTACACTTTTTTGGAAATAAGGTAAATATTGAAAAAAAGCATAATATTCAAAAAATCATATCTTCGCGATTTTAAAAGCTTTTTCAATAATTTCTTTTGTAAAAAATCCATCAGATTTCCATCTTTCAAGATTGCTATCGCTCGAAGAAATCCGTCCTATACCCAATTTTTGGCAAAGTTTTGAAAATAAGTAAAAATGGGCATTTTGGGTCCAAACTTCAAATGGCTATATCTCGGATAAAACGTGTGATTTTTCAATAATTTTTTTACAAAAAATTCTCCAGATTACCAGCAATCGAATGTGTGGTCATCCGAAAAAATTCGGTTGAAACTCATTTTTTCATTGAAATTAATTTTTTTTTAAAGTTAGCAAAATCTAAGCTATAGTTAGTGTCCCTTTAATTTTTAACTATCTTTCAAATACAGTAATAAATTTTTGATCGATACAATATTAAAAATTGATCTCCGGAAATTCATTCATATTCAAATTTCCGAAAAGAAAAATAGCCCATCCTGATTCCAACCTAATTTTCACTTTCGAAGCCACCTCCAAATTTTCAAACCATATAATTGCATCAATATCAAAAGTTGCAATAGAATGAATAGAAACTATGTTCTATATTGAGTTGAAGATGAAGGATGACAAAAGCAAGATGACTGAATTTAGTGCAAATATGAGGATGCGTCTTCGGTCCATCGTGCGGATGTCCTTATGTTTGGAAAATTTCACGCATCGTTTTGAATGGGATTATTCAAAAGTCAACTGTCACTTTTTTGAAGTGGATTGCGGTTACGAGATTTTTAAAGAAGGAAGGAAAATTTCTGTCAAGGTTTTTGATGAAGAAAAGGTGATTTTCAAGAAAATAGGAGATGGAAATTCGCGATTCGATCTACTGAAAAATTTTTAGTTCCTTTGTATGTACAAAATATGATACTCAACACTCAAATCCAACAAGAAATATCATAAAACCTGTACCGAAACAGGTAAAAACATGTCGACTCTTAATATAAAAGCTAGAAACAGCGAAGAAGAGGTCAAAAGAAGACACTCCTCTTCGCGCTCCTTGTCCATTTTTGTAAGGTCATCTGATATATACCACCCACTCGACCCTCCAATCTTTCACTCTTTACCTATGGGCCAATGAATTAGAAAAAATGTCTATCGATCGCCCGCCAAGTAGGATGATGATTGTCTGACAAAGGTAAGGAAAAGGTGGCAAAGTGTTGGACAAACAAAAAATTTTGCCAACAAACAGGGGATAAACATATGTTTGAGATTTGTGTTAATTAAGTGGTTCTTGTATGGTAAAAAGTATTTACATCTAGTATGTCTACCAGATATATTGGTATAGTCTAGAGTTTATAAGTTTAGCATAAGGTTAAGCCTAAGCCTAAACCTAAGCCTAATCTAAGCCTAAGTCTAAGCCTAAGGTTAGGCCTAAGCCTAAACCTATGCCTAAAGTTAAGCCTAATCTAAGCCTAAAGTTAAGCCTAGACTAAGCCTAAGTCTAAGCCTAAGGTTAAGCCTAAACTTAAGCCTAATCTAAGCCTTACCCTACCCACCCTACAGTAATCCATCATAATCCAGGCTTGCAAAATTATACATTTTTCGTAATTTTCTTTTTTTTTCAATGAAACCATCAATATTTGTTCTAATCAAACTCAAATACAATTCATATGACTAATATGCAGATTCCCTATCTATTCATTCATCTTGACCTTTCTATTACTTTCTCGTCTCATAAAAGCCTTTCATATTTCCATACAAAAGACGGCGCCGAGAGCATAGCCAAGTGCCGAAGAGGAAAATTCTTTTGCATGTAAATGTGTGCGGGAGAGTACAGGAAACCGACCTTTATCAAAAAGCGAACGACCTTGCTCATATTGGCATTGCAATTTGACCAAACGATTGGCATGCATCTCATAAAGGCGTTTGTTTTCTTCAGATAATGCAAGGTCCTAAAAGTATTGGTACATTCCATACATGGGCAAGGGGGGGGGGGTACTATACCCCCCCCCTAATTCGTCGTATCGGGGGGAAAAATTAGTGGACCAATTCGTATTTTGACGGCAAAACATATATACGAATTCGTATTTGACTACGATTTCGTATTTCCAATTCGTATACGAGTCGTATCGACTTTTTCGCCTGTCGACGTTTTTTTCTGGTCGACAGTAGGGACAAATTCGTATTTTGGGGCCCAGTACCCCCTGCTTGCCCATATATGCTTGTACCCCTCCTACCCATGAAAAAATCTGTATACGGCTCTGGGGAATTTTTACACATGTTCCTCTACTCAAAGTTAAATGCCTCTTTTGACATGTTTTTTTAGAACCGATTTCGTTCTATTTCGATTCACGATTTTGGCCCATCACTAGTACAGGGGCATGTATCCCCCCCCCCTCCAAGAGTAAAAAAAATTTAAAAATCCAAAGGGCCTGTTTTTGACCAAAAAATGTCGACAACTAGTGTCGGGATCTTGTACCCCCTACCCATAAAAAATCCTGTATACAGCTCTAGAGAATTTTTACACATGTTCCTCTACTCAAAGTTAAATGCCTCTTTTGACATGTTATTTTGACACTTTACATAGCCCTATCTCTCCCATCTGACGAGTTTAATTTGTAGCAACAACAAAAGTTTCATTTCCTAGGGTTTCAGCAAGCGCGGTGCGGCTATCAATTTGCCATAAAACCAGTTGTGTACTTCCTGCCGGGGGTATTGTTTGTCCAAGTTGACCAGGAATATATCCTCTTCTTCCATTCCACCAGAACTCATCGGAGAGCCTCTTCCTATCTCGTGGTCGTGGAAAATATGATAGGCTTTTGAGTCAACTATACACAGTTATACAGAAAGGTGGAGTTGAAAAATGATATGTTAGTTTTTGATGGGTATAAGTGAGAAATATTTTTTGTACTGTTGGATCGATTAATCAAATAAGATGTTGAGTGATTCAGTGACGATGACTCTCAACCTGAGTCGGATTTTTGCGAAAATAACTCATCCAGGGTTTTTCTAGGCGTACATAACAATTATACGTGTTGCTGAAATACTTTTCAGGCCCTGATTCAGGGAAAGAGGTGGGTATATTGAAGCGAAAATGAGCTAAAGTTCGAATTTTCGCTGGAAAATCAGCTATGGGATTTTTTAGGCAGGAAATCAATTGTGCGCATTTCTGAGGTGCAAAAATGTTTCTCTGAATCAGGGAAAAGGTGGGGTGTATTGAAAGAAAATGAACTAAAATTTTTACAAATTTTTCTTTGTTAGCAAAAAAGAAATCCACGTCTCGTTTGTTTGATAAATATTTTACGTTTTCTCAAACAAATTTTTATGCCTTTCCTTCTCGCTTCATCATTTTTGTTGACAAAATTTAGAACAACTGTCTTTTATTTTGGGCTTTTCAAAACATTGCAATTTTAAGCCTTTGTCTCTAAAAAGCTTAGCGATCGTTTTTAAGCAAAAACCACATTTTTGCGACTTTTCGCTTCAATACATGATACGTCTTCCCTGAATTAGGATAGTGTTTTTTCGCTTTGAAAATGCCAAATTCGGATTCCCCACATGTTTTTACCACTCGAGGGGTCATTTCCAGAAAAAATTTTTCACGTGGATGACCCCCCTCTTTTGTTAGCTCCAAATGTTTTTTAGGAAAGATAATTTCAAATAAAATTTTGAAATTGCTTCTCTGACCCTGAATCAGGGCAATCGAGTGTATTGAAGCGATAATCACCTGATTCAATGATATAAAAACTTTTTTGTAGTCACCTCAACTTTGATTGTCTACAAAACTTTTGACTATCTTCGATTGACTATCTTTAAATTTGACTATCTATTCACCTTCAAAATTTGCCCTTTCAACTTGCATAACTGCTTAAACAAATTGGGTAGTTGAAGCGTTTCTTGTTTCACTTCTTGTTGCACGTTTTCAATGTTCGAGCTGTGCGGTCATTTATGTAAACAGTTGTCCTCGTTAAGTAGCGTTTGAGGTTAGAGCCAACGTTTCGAAGAACCTANCACAATTTGCCCTTTCAACTTGCATAACTGCTTAAACAAATTGGGTAGTTGAAGCGTTTCTTGTTTCACTTCTTGTTGCACGTTTTCAATGTTCGAGCTGTGCGGTCATTTATGTAAACAGTTGTCCTCGTTAAGTAGCGTTTGAGGTTAGAGCCAACGTTTCGAAGAACCTATATTTGTGTTTAGTCGCATTATTCGACTATTCGAGGTGATCTAATTGATTTTTGTATACTTTTTGTATTGATGTGAATGTGTGTATTTGTGCAAAGAAAGGGATGGGTGTATTGAAAAGAAAAAAAAAACATTTTCGCCCGTAATCCCGGCTGTCTATGAGTTTTTTTAGGCGGGGTATCGACTGCGCACATTGTCGACTCTTGAAGAAAAAAACGCCTCCCTGACTGGTAGCTTATCTTCGCTTCAATACACACATCTCTTCCTTGAATAGGGTTAATGAAGGTTCGACAATGTGCGCAATCCATTCCTCACATAGAAAAACCCCAGTAGGATTAAAATTAGAATCGAAAATTTTGAAAAAATCGCAAAATTGCCCTTTTTGGGTGCACCCTGCATTTTTGCGGCTCAGCATAAAGAAATGCTATTTTGGTCGTCGATTTTTAACCAAAAATCAACATTCTCTATTAAATTTTATTCCTCTTCCTTTTCCTTTTCCGGTTGTGTAGTAAACTGACCCACTTAAAATTTTAACCACACATGAGAATTTCCCAAGAAATTCTCAAGATGGCAAATTTTGTGTCATTTGATACCCATGGTCTTAAAATAGCCTTTATAAATCCAAAAATTTTGTTCACTTTGAGTAATTTTAGTTCATTTATTAGTAAGTTAAAAGTCGTTTAAGAAATTTTTTTGCAAAAAAAGAAATTTTTAATCAGGAAAATATTTTAAAAATTTAAAAAACATGTGTTCATAGCCGAGTGGTTACATGTTGGATTTGTAATCCGTGGATCAGGTTCGAATCCCTTCCCATTGTGAAAGTTTTTGCATTATTGTGAAATTTTTTACACAGGAAAAAGGTGCAGGCAAGGGTCAAGAAAAATTTCGCCAATCGACTCAGCTCGTCTAGCGCTTCAAAACGAGTACCATATCATGGGGTTTTGGGGTTTGACCATGGCCGATTGGCTAACATGCTAGGGAACTCATAGAATTAAAAAATGAATTTTGGGCGCGGGATCGAACCCATTCTCTATGAATGAAGGCCGAGCACATTAGTCACTCGACCATGGAGAAAACCCATGATATGGTACTCGTTTTGAAACGCACGGCGAGCTGAGTCGATTGGAAAAATTTTTTAATTTTGACCCTTACTTGCATCTTTTTCTTCTTTGGTGCACCGTGGGGGGGGGGGGGGGAGTGGGACGATTTCCTCATTACTCCCTCCCCCTAAACCCAGACCTGACTTTGTCCATCGTTATTCATTTGAAAATGCCTCAAAAATGTAAAAATTAGCTAATCCTAATTTTTCATGTTTACCAAAATTTTTCTCCCATAGCTCTCTAGAGCCTTTATAATTAAGTTAAAAACTAGCTTCGGCCTTTCAAATTAGCAAAATTAGTATCTCTCCAAAAATTCGATAACATTCCTCCCAACTACATTTCCACTTTAAGTGGTTCGTCTTCTTTAAATTTGAAGAAAAATACCTCAACATGGATTTAATTTGACGCGTGCATCTCAAAAAATTTGTTTTTGGATAAAAACGTTAAAATGATGAGAAAATTTCATGACAAAAAGAAATTTTTTGATGGAAAAATGTCCTGCATTCGTGGATTAGATGAATAAATTAATCCCTAATGTTCCGATATGAAGGATAGACTTTTTGTTGTGGGATTTTAGGTTTTTATGGGTGAATGAGTTTATTGTTAAAGCCGAATTTTTTGTCTGCGTACTTTTTGATAAAAATAAGATTAGTCTAAGGGTAACAACAACTATTTGTCGGAAATCGTTGAAATCATGCTAACTGACAGCGCTTTTTCATTGCTAATCTTCGGAAATTTCCGACGATTAATGTATTTCCAACGATTAGCGTTCCCTGATTTTCAGGGTCATCATAGATGCATCCGGATTGTCGTAACAGATGTTATGATGCATCCGGATTTGTCCAGATTCTCGTCAAGATGCGTCCAGATTCGTTCGCATTGTGTGCTGTCGCGACAGACTCCAACTTTGCTACGACAGCTACAAGAACAGCTATAAGAAAAGATCGTCTCCGAATTGGCTGTTACGACGCGTCCGGATTGTCGTAACCGGTTACAACGGCTGTTACGACAATTCGGACGAGAATCCAGACGTATCCGGACACGATCTTTTCTTGTAGCTGTTGTGACAAAGTTGGAGTCTGTTGCGACAGTCCACAATGCGGACGAATCCGGACGCTATCCGTGACGACCCTCAATGAAAGCAATTAATTACTAGCAATTGTTTTTCAATGTCCTACCAATCGTGTCAATAAACACAATTTCATTAAAAATCAGGCATTTTCGAAGAATGTAATCGTCCGAAATTTTCGACGATTAGCGTTGAAATAGCGCGGTAAGTTAGTGTTGATTTTCAACGATTTCCGATAAATAACATTGTTTAGCGCGGACCCTAATTGGGATTTTTTTAGAAAATTATTTTTAGGGTCGCCACAAGCACGGCACAAGCTATCGTACAAAAGTACGATGGCTCCACAAGCTATCGTACGATCGTAAAATTAACGTAAAAGTACGTCGAAATCACCACAAGCTGTCGTACGATCGTACGACGCAGTACGATGGCATCGTATGAAATTCATACGATAGCTTGTGGCCATTTCGTCCGTCGTACGAGTGTATTTTACACTCGTACGATAGCTTGTGCATTTGCTTGTGGTAGTGCGATAGCTTGTGGAGATCCTTAATATCGGCTAGCAATGATAAAAATTTTTTGGACCTCATAGAAATTTTTTAAAGTTTCGATCCCTTTCAAAAAAAGAGAATGAGTTAAAAAATTCTTAAATCAAAAAAGTACTTCGCTTTTTACAAAAAAACAAAAATTTTTATAGCCCTAGACCGGATATTTGTTTCGTACATTTCTTACAAGTTATTTTTATTAGTCACTCTTACTTTACAATGCTCCAAAACACTTTTTCTGTCGGCAATTAATTTTCAAAGTGCGATCGAAATTTTTGGGAGAGAAAATTTTTCGAGATGGCAGGCAAGTGAGAAAAATGTGATATGTTTTTGTGATAGCCAGAGCCACGCGGTCGTACCGATTTTAAGAAAGCCAATTTTTTGGATTATTAAATGTTATTGACATTTTACCATGTTGAATATTTTTGTAATCTTTCGAAATCGTTTCAATATACAAATTTTATTGCAATTCAGGCAAACATTCGCATATTTTTAAAACAAAGACAAAGTGAGAAAAGTTGCTTACTTTTTAAAATATACAAATTTTGCCTGAAGTTTCAAGAAAAACCTGTTTATTGAAACGATTGACATGAGATTACAAAAATAGCAACTTAGAAAAGGTTCAAAGCAAAACTTTTTTTTCTAAATTTTAATGCTGCATTGCTCTATCGATTGCTTGTGTATATTTTTAAGTCCTGACAAACTTGTATTTGTATTGCGCAGGATTTGCCGATCAACTACTTGTCTATTCATTTTTTTAATACTAGAACTTTTCGTTAAATATTTGCTTACGTATAACTAACTAGTTACAATGCATGTCATAGATAAGCTATTTATTTGAGAAATTTTTTTCAATTTTTAAAATGTTGTGGTCGATGATCGATCACTGGCTTATGCAAAATCTTTTGGTTGCAAGGGGGAACCGATCCTCTCTAGTGCCAGTGATGCCGAACTCTTAGGTAGCGCAACGGATCACTACACCATGATTGTTACTGAGTAGCTTTGTCGCTAATTTGATCTTGAAATATGCAACAAAATACAGGATGCCAAAAAATTTTGCGATTTTTTCAATTTTTTAAAGTTTTTTAATTTGCATCATAATAACCTTATAGGAAGTTTTTATTTTCTATATGAGAATCGATTGGACGCATTGCCGGACCTTGAAAACACTTCCCTGACCCTGTATTAGCTTACTCTTGCTTCAATATACACATCTCTTCCCTGAAACAGGGTCAGGGAAGCGTTTTCAAGGTTCAGAAATGCTCTCAATCGATTCCTCGTTTAGAAAACCCCCTATAGGGTTATTTTGGTGAAAATTAAAAAACTTGAAAGTTTTTGAAGAATCGCTCAAAAATCATAAAATTGCCTCTCTTTTTAGATACCCTGAAGTTTTAAAACTTACATTTTACCGTGCCTATCGACCTTTAGGGCCACCAATGGACTTTTTTACCGGCTCGTACATAAATTTTAAGTTTAAAAAATTAAAAATCAATTTTTTGAATTCTTTTTTTTAGTCGCATACCAATTTTTCATCCCAATTTTTGCCGTCTTGCGTGTGTAGCATAAATTTAGCATCACTTTTTGAATTTTTGATTGATCAAAAAGTTGCCATTTCAAAGAAAAAGCACATGATACTTTTGATACATATATGCAAGATTATGTTGTTGCTATGAGATTTGAAAAAAATCAGCAGCGGTGTTTTTTATTTTCACTTTCGCATAAATATATTATATCTTCATTTATTTGAAGTGTTATTGACAGAGTTTATACATATAATAAACATAGACATGTTTATATATAGCCATTTTTAAAAATAGATTTGTGAATAATGTATTCTATAATATTGGTTCGTTTTTTGTGCTTTCACATTGTTGAAAAATGCTGAAAATCCCCCAAAATGTGTTTATACATGAAAAATTTACCCCTAGTGAGATCGAACCCCACGGCGCCGCAAAATGCCGAAAATATGTATAACGTTTTTCATGGCTAGCTTTACGAAAAATGTCGGCTATTTAGCGAAGTGGATAAGGAAGCCGCCCGTCCGATCTGGCAAGTTAAGCAATGTTGGGCCCGCAGGTTTGATCCCACTAGGGCAAAAATTTTGATCTACAAAAAACTTTCCTTACAAAGAATGGAGCAAAAATTTTTTCGGCTTCCTTATCCACTTGGCCATCACGCGAAGATTTTTGTCTTTGATGGGCGAAACGGACTATACGGAAACTCCCTTTTGCGAAACTTTTTTTCAAGTTCTAACTAGTTTAAAGCCATAAAAGCATTTTTCTACAAAAATTCAAATTTTTTGTTCTATTTTTAAATTTTCAAAATTGTTTGCTCTTATACTTATTTGATTGATAAGAAAAGTTTCTTGGTCACTTATTTTTTGNTTCTATATTTTCATCTACTTTTTAAATATATTTTTATCAATTATTATTGAATTTTACACAAGTAGAGAACACCATATAGCAAACTGAAAAAATCAGACTGCTACTTCTCCAGCCCAAAGAAATCAACTCATAGCGACATAATCTAACATTTTTATAACTTTTTATTATTCCATGGATAGCAACGATCCATTGGACGAAGTTCGAAAGAAATCGGGCTTCCCAAGTGAGAATTAAACTTTTTGTTAAATTTAAAAAAAAAACAATTTTTAGCTTCCTATTTTTCTGTAGATTATGTGGTTCGAAGAGCGTAGCTGGTCCAACATGAAAATGTCATCGTTGATTGTTGAAGAGTGGAGGGATTTGTGGTCATTTAAAATTGATTTTATTATTGTTTGTTTGTCCTATTTATTTGCTACTACAAATTTTTTAAATTTGCCGAGATTAATTTTGGAAAATGGCGGGTGTAAGTTTTTGGAAGATGAAATTTTTGGCCTTTTTGTTATGTCCGATCCTATTATAGCTACCTAAAGAGGTAAAAGGGAGTCCAGATCTGGACCCCTTCCATTTACGAGAGACTAAAATTTAGATACTCCCCCCCCCCACATTCAAATCGGCAGGTTTGAGTGGGGGGGGGGGGGGGGGGGGGGGGGGGGGGGGGTACTCAAAAGTAGTCCAAGATCCTACTACCCTCACTCAAGCTTAACCAAATCTGGACATCCTTTTCATATACGGCTACCCATACGTAGGGGGGGGGAGACTGTCTTGTACAAAATAGATTTTTATCCGAAAAATGATTTTTCTTGAAAAAAATCAAACTTTTAACCGAAAAAATTGTTTTTATTTTTTGAAACATCCAATTTTTGCCCAAAAATTGAATTTTTGTGAAAATTTGAATTTTATTTTTTGAAAAATCGAATTTTACCTCAAAAATTGACAATTAACACTCACCAGATGTTGAGGTGACCGTAAAATTTCTAAAATTCCATTTTTTTAGTGGCATTTGTCGCAGCTTACGGAGCCGCCCTATTGGTTGTTATTTTACCCATTATTGTCATGGAACTATCCGTTGGTCAGCTCACTGGACGTGCTCCAGTACAAGCTTTATATAACATTTGCCCTGTTTTTAAGGGTAAAATTTTTTATCACTTAAAAAATTGTTAATTTAAACAAATTAGGAGTTGGTGTTTCTCAAATTTTATTATCCCTACTAGTTATGGCTTATATGACTAGATATCTAGCCTGGCTGATGTTATATGTTTTCCATTTATTTTGGACTGTTATTGATGAAAGACCAGGTAAATTTTGAAGAGAAAAAGTTAATACTTGTGCTATCCCCACCACCACTGGGTAGATATCTCGAACACCATAAAGTTGTTAGGGGGCTCAATATCAGCACAAATTTTTGCCCACCTCCAGTTATGTGTTCCAGTTTTCCGTGACAAGCCTCCAAGTGCGGGGGGTCCACTAGTGGACCTTCCGCACTTGGAGGACTGACCCCTCCCCGCAAATTTCGGAAAAGTAGGCCCCTCTATCTACCTATGGAGATGATAAGCCCAAGTTTAGTAAAATTTTGCAACTTTCATGAAACGGCGTATCGAAATTCCGAAAAGGTGCAAGCAAGGGTTAAAATTTTTAAAATTTTCGCCAATCGGCTCAGCTTGACGAGCGCTTCAAAACGAGTACCATACCTTTGGGGTTTGGCCGATTGGCTCCGAGAACGCTAGCCAATCGGCCATGGGTCAAACCGCTAAAGCCCTACCTATGGTACTTGTTTTGAAGCGCTCGGCGAGCTGAGTCGAAATTTTCTGCCATGAGATTGAGAAGACCAAATCCAAAAATTATTTTCCACCAATTTAGGCCTCCCTTGGCTTCACTGTAAAAATTTTCCCGAACTCCAAAATAAACCATGCCGAGAAGCTGGTGCCATAGCCAATTTCAGCCATCAAGCTCATACCAAGCTATCGGCAGTACATGATGAATCGTCACTGAGCCAATTTATGAGGTAGAAAATCTTTTTTGAAAAAAAAATTTTAAAATTTAGGACTCTTGAAAACCCTAAGAGTAGTATAGCAGAATTTGGTGAATTCCAATATTATATTCTGGCAGCACAAGGCTTGGTTTGGATAGTTGTTTTTGCCGCTATTTGTTTCGGTGTTAGATGGCTTGGCAAGGTAAAAATTTTAAAAAAAGGAAGCCTAAGGTCTAAGCCTAAGGCCTAATCTAAGGCCTAAGGTCTAAGCCTAAGGCTAAGAAAAGTCCTATAGATTTTTTGTTTGAGTTGTATGGGTTGAATTGTCCTGGGTTGAATTGTCCATGGGTTGAGTTGTCCGTTGGTTGAGAGTGTCTGCCCCCCCCCCTTTTATCTAACTGGACTGATCCTTTAAGAAGTATTTTCTGAGAGTATTTAAAGGGGTGAAACCAAGCCTAACATTAAAAATTCTAGATTTCATATGGAGCTGAGGAGGAGAGAGGGCTTGTACATAATTTGAATAAAATGGGTACCTTTATTTTAACTTTTTAGGTCATGTACTCAACATTCCTTATACCACTTTCTTTACTTATTGTCTGTTTTACTAGAGCATTCTTCCTCCAAGGAGCTTGGGAAATGTTTGAAAGATTCTATGCTGTCACCAACTGGGAAGTTTTAATAGATAGTAATGCACACATGGTAATGCATACAAAAATTTAAAAAATCACTTCAAAATTAAGGTCTGGAAGGCAGCTGTGGAACAGGCTATTTTAGCCACTGGTATAGGTTTTGGAGCTTTTATTACGATAGGGTCTTATAATAAACGGTCTGCTAATCTTGTGAGGTAAGAGTTAAAAATTTCGACTGGAATTTTTATGAAAAAACAAAATTTTTTCGGCCAATTTTGCTACAGGTTTTTAAGAAAATTTCTAAATTTTAAAGGGTAGTGCAATTTTACACCTCATCCAGGTAAAATAGAAAAGAGAAATTTTTAGAGATTCTATAGCCGTCCTTTTTGGACATGCTTGTATTACAGCTCTTCAAGTAGCGACAATAATATGCTTTGTTGGATTTATTAGTTTAAGAACGGGATTGGACCCAAAGGAGCTAATAAGTCAAGGTAACATTTTGAAAAAATTAATAATAAAAATTGAAAATTGAATTGGCCATGGGTCAAACTTCTAAAACTTAATGATATGGCGCTCGGTAAGTCGATTGACGAGCTGAGTCGATTGACGACATTTTTTAAATTTTGACCCTTGCTGCACCTTTTCGGCATTTTGGTGCCCGTGGTGGAAAACTGTGGGAGTTAACCTGTAGGCAATGCCCATTATATAGAATATCGAAAAAATAAAAACTAAAAAAATCAATTTTTAGGTGAAAACCAAATGTGGCATATCCTCACCTACATTTCTTACATGCCAAATTTGAAAGTTTGGACTGGAATCATACTTTTTATGTCAATTTTTGTACTTTTGAATATTTTTGTAAGCTTGAAAATTGTTTGAAAAATTTTAAAAAATGCAAATTTTAGTACCTTTTGTCACTAAATATCTTGGCTAGTCTAGAAGATGCTCTAGGCGAAAAATGGTCCAGATGTTTTCCGAGATTTTGTTTAGCTTTATTAGTGGCTATTTTTGGGTTTGGCTCGAGTTTGTATTTTGCAACGCAGGTATATAATTTTTTATATCCTAGAGAGATCGAACCCGATCTTAACAAGAAAGACTGACGCCCTATCCACTTGTCTATGTGGACCGAATTTTTTCTCCTCTAAGAAAATTGAAAATATTAATTATGACATTTGTCTCTTTTTAGAAATCGATTTTTTTGCAACTTTTTAAATATAAAAAATCGTTTTTTTAAAATTTTTTGATTAATTTTCAAATTTTTACTACATTTTTAACTTTAGGCCGGAAAATATGCATATGAGCTAACTAGTGGCTACTTGAAATACATCACTCTGTGGACTATACTAGCCTTTGAACTGCTCGCCATATCATGGTTTTATTGTAAGCTTGCTTAATTTAGAAAAAAAAATTGGAGCTAGGTTACATGGGGGGGGGGCACATAACATGACCCAAAATTCCAACGCCAAGACTAAGGCCAAAGCTAATGCCAAGGCTAAGGCCAAGGCTAAGACCAAAGCTAAGACCAAAGCTAAGGCCATGGACTTAGCTTTGGCCTTAGCCTTGGACTTAGCCTTGGACTTAGCCTTGGCTTTAGCTTGGGCATTAGCCTTTGCGTTGGTCTTGGCCTTAGCTTTGGTCTTAGCCTTGGCGTTGGAATTTTGGGTCATGTTAAGTGCCCCCCCCCTCAAGTAACCTAGCTCCAAAATTTTTTAAATTTTTTCTAAAAAAATAAAAATTTAGGTGCCCATTCCCTAGGAAAAGACCTCAAATCGATGCTTCATAACACGTGTTGCTGGTGTCTCGGACATTTCTTACTATATTTTACATACTTATTGCCTGTTATTCCAATAGTAAGAGAATTTTTGAAATATTTTAAAATTTTCAAAATTTCAGTCTAAAAAATAAATTTGAATTTTTGTTCTAAAACCAATTTTTTAGAGAGTCGAATTTTTAAAAAGAAGTGAATTTTTGAAAATTTTATATCTTTTTGCGACAAAATTCTAAAAAGTTTTCAAAAATTTCTAAAGGATTTTTCAAAAACGATTTTTAATGGCCTTATCACTTGTAAAATTTATTTGACTAAACAAACACATGACTCCGTGGCGCAATGGTAGCGCGTCTGACTCCAGATCAGAAGGTTGCGTGTTCAATTCACGTCGGGGTCAATATATTTTTGCGATTTTTAACAAAAAATCTCTACTTTTCATAACAGTCAGAAAAGCGTTTTCATGCTTCGGGAATTCTCGCATTCAATTCTCCCTTCACGAATGAAAAAACTGAACTAAAATTTGAATGTTCGAGGAGAATCCTGTCCAGGGGTTAATATTTTAAAATAATAATTTAGGCCATTGCCGTGCTAAATGTAATGGGCTATAATTATGAAGAATATCGAGAAGAGATTCGAAATTGGCCATATAGTGAATATGTGGGTATAGCCATAGCTGTGGTACCACTTTTACCGATACCATTATTCGCATTCTTTACGCTTTGTCGAAATTGTAGCCATGGTCCAGGAGTTACAAAAGCACAGGTAAATTTTACAGATATAGGGGCCACGAATATCGTGGAAAATGTTTTTTGAGTCATATCTTTTTCTCTGAAACCGTTTTCGACGCGGTTTTTTGCTAGAACTAAAGAGTGTATGCGGAAAATTTTTATGCAAATTTCAATAGCAGGCAACTTCAGGCTTTCGCTGTGATGAATTTTTTTTAAAATTTTCACATACACTCTTCTTTAGTTCTAGCAAAAAACCGCGTCGAAAACGGATTCAGAGAAAAAGATATAGCTCAAAAAACTTTTTTCATGGTCCTCCTATATAGCTAGCACACCAGTGTACAAAAATGGTATTGATAATTTTTTAGCGTCTCCGCTACTCTTTCCGCTCTCCAATGCGCTATGAGATCATCAAAAACTCTGGCTCGGGTGCTTCCAGTACCAGAGGCCTACATCGAGATCATACTGCCTCACCCCGATACATATCTTCTGCTCCGGGCTATGTCCTACTGCCTCAAGCTCCTCTAGCTGAACCAGAACCCGACAACGATATGTACAACACCAGTTTAATAATCGATCGAGCTGTACGTTCTAATAAAGCTTCAAATGTGTAGAAAAGTTGTTCAATTTTCACGTGTTTACAAAATTTTAATTTTTTTATAATATTATTTTTGAACAAAATCTTGTTTGATTTTATGATTTGTTTTTGTTTTTTTTAATTTTAATTTTTTTAGCAACGCCAGCAATCTCAAGAAAAAGAAGCATGAAAATTTTTCGGCATTAGCTATTGTAATAATAAAATCAGGATAAAAATACAATTTTCTATATTTATAAAAAGTTTCACCACATAGTCATGGTGAAGTGGTATTGCTGTGGTTCTCTAGGTTTCAACTATTTTTAAATCAAAATATTTATGTTTTATCTAAATGGTACTGCTTCAAATCAGAGGCAAAAACATTATCGAGCATCAGGATTTGAACTCCATTCAGTGCGAACATGATTATTTTGTTTTTAAAATGATTGAAATATATTTTAGAAGCCAAAATATTCATATGATAAAAATGCAAAAAATTGTGGGATGGACTGGGATTCGAACCCATGCCTTCAAAATGAAAAACCACTGCGCTACCATACACCATGATGAGATTATAGAAGTACAACCCTTTTTTAGCAAAATTGTCAGTAGAGTGTTAGATTGTAATGTTGAATCTCGTTTTTTATTTTGTGCACCACATATTATTTCGCTAGATTTGGTTCTATGTTTTTATGGCATTTTTTACAGGGCAACACAAACAAGTACACTTTTATGATTTTTTGAACCCGGAAATTTATTTTTAAAAAAGACCCATATGAGGGTAATTTGATGCTGGGAATCGATTGCGCACATTTTTTTAAAAATTATCTTGAGCCTGATTCAGGGAATGGAGTTAGTGTGACGAAAAAAGACAATTTTTAGATTTTCGCGTCAATACACCAACTCTATTCCCTGATTCAGGGTCAAGATAATTTATTCATACTTAGAAAATGTGCATAATAGATTCCCCTTCATAAAATTACACCTATATGAGTCATTTTTAGTATAAAAATTTTCCAGTCCCAACAAATTTTTTCGGACCCCAAAAATCAGAAAAATGCACTTTTTTACTCACCCTGTAACTTTTTGTTGTTTATTAGTTTTTTTTCCAAAAAAATCTCACCTATTTCAAATATAAAACATTGTAATTTATGAATCAGTTGTAAAAATATACCTATATGATGTACAAAATAAACTTTTCTTTCAATTTTATGCAATCTTATTTTTGCATAGTTATCTTTTTGGAAGTTTGGGGAGAGGGGAATGGCGTACCGACATGTGAGGATTAACATTTTAGGACCGACATTTGACGACCCGTCATTTGAGGATCCGATATTCGAGGATCCGACATTTGAGGATTATTCTGGGATTTTTTCAAAGGTCGGTCCTCAAATGTCGGGTCCTCGGCGCCATCACACTTGCGGAGTACTACTTGCGGAATCGACATTTGCGGAGTAATACTTGCGGATACTACACTTGCGGACCAAATTTGAATTTTTTTTAAATATTTTAATTTCGTACACAAGTGTTTAAATTTGTTTAAAAAATTTTAAAAAGTTCATTTGCGATTATTTTTAAAAATTCAAATTTGGTCCGCAAGTGTAGTATCCGCAAGTATTACTCCGCAAATGTCGATTCTGCAAGTAGTACTCCGCAAGTGTGGTGGCGCCGGGTCCTCAAATGTTAATCCTCACGTGTCGGTACGCCAGAGGAATATGGTCATTTTTTGGTGAAAAATCATGAGGGACTTTTTTTAATTTTTAAGGAGATCAAGGGGAAATTTTTTCCATGGATAGGGAGTAATTCCGTCCGATCTGGCAAGTTAAGCAACGTTGGGCCCATCAGGCTCGATCCAACGTTTGAGAGAGACTATTGCCCGGACTGTTACCTCACTATGTGCCTGTTCGTATGGATTTACATTTTATTATCGAAAATTAATTGATTAATATAAAGAAAGTTTGAGTTCAAAATTTGGCATTTTACAATTATGCAGACATTTTTCAAATTTTTGCAAAGCTAAAGCCCATTTCAAACCATAATGCTAAACTTTTTCTTAGATGCTGGTAGGGAATGATCCTGTCCGATCTGGAAAGTTAAGCAACGTTGGGCCCGCCAAGTTCGATCCCGCTAGAGTCAAAACTGTTGAACTTCGGAAAATTTTTTTGTAAAGTAAGGCAAAATTTTTTTGCTTTATTATGGCAAAAAAGTTTTTTCAAAAAGTTGGATGTTCAAAAGTTACAAAAGTTTCGACCCTATCGGGGATTGATCCTGGCATCTACATTCCAGAACAATTTTAGCATTTGGGATTGAAATGGGCTTTATGTGTTTGTAAAATAACGATGCCTCTTCAAAGTGCATTTTTTGATTTGCTACAAAATGACTTGGAAAAATTACAAATATCGATTTGTGCCATGGATATTATCAAATGTTAAATCCAAGTAATAAATCATAAAAATTTTCACAACTCTAATTTTTTTAATCAATTAGAGTTTTCAAAAAAGAAGAGATTCAAATTTCTGAAATAGAAACTATTGGACAAATTAAAAATGTATGCAAATTTTTGGAAGAAACTATTGGTTTGGAGTAAGAAAACCGAAAACTACCGAAAAAATTACCAAAAAATTTTAAAATTTTAGATTTTTTGAAAGAAAAATTTCTGCAAGTCAATATGAAAAAGTCAAAATGAATTTTATCAAAAAATTTGGCTTTTGGATAGAAAGACAGCCGAGCAAGCTAACTAATGGAGGAATAGGNTGCAAGTCAATATGAAAAAGTCAAAATGAATTTTATCAAAAAATTTGGCTTTTGGATAGAAAGACAGCCGAGCAAGCTAACTAATGGAGGAATAGGCGTAATAGTAACGCATGGAAGTGTACCAATAAATACACTCGTTGGACTATATCCTGGTAAAGACTATTTTCAACGAAAAAGAAAAACCGCGCATAGCAAAAATTGGAGCTCGAGCTTAAAGTCCGTTTCCGCTCAAAAATAAGTCCGGATGCAATGGTCAAGTGATCCAAGGCGCTGACTATTCGATCTGGCAAGTTAAGCAACATTGGGTTCGTAGGTTCGAATCTCACTAGGGTAAAAATTTTGATTTTCAAACAACTTTTTTTATAAAAAATGGAGCAAAAAAATTTTACATTTTCGCTTCGATACACAGACCCCTTTCCCTGAATCAGGGAAGCGTTTTCACGCTTTGGGAATGCACGCAATCGATTCCTTGCATCAAATTATCTCTATAGGAGTTGTTTTTAGAAAAAAATCCAAAATTCATGTAAAAGCTGCACAAAATTTGAAACAACCCAATAATACATATTACTTTTTTGTGGTTATCTGTCGGAGGTGCTTTGGGAGAGTAGCGATCGGGAGAGGGGTGCTCAGGAGCGCGCCACAGGCGCTCGGTCTCTAGGTACTAAAATGAAAAACCTAAGTTCTATCCACTTGACTATATATGCCATATTTTTTCTCTTTTTACTGCAGAAAAATATTTTAATTTATACGAAAACTTAGTTTTTAGGGACAGTTTACAAAATCGGTGAACCAATTTTCTTACAATCTATAGCCAATTCTTTTGTTTTTCGATGTGCTGATGGAACTTTAATTGATGGAAATGATATGGGAATTTCAAAAATAATTTTTAGGTAACTAGGAAATTGATTTTTTTAAATTTGCATATTAAAATATACAAATTTTCGTTTCAATAAGCCATAATTGTCAACAAAATTTTCATTTTTTAGATCCTGTACATTTCGAGATCGCATCGGACCTCATTTAACTAGTGACATGACTTGGCTTACTTCATATCCTGTTAACCCCCTAAATACAGGTCAATATGTAAACAACCATACTCAAGAAAACCCAGCGAATGTTATGTATCAAGAAATTAATTTACCACTTAAAGAGTTTCCTTATAAGCTGAGAAAATTTATACCAAATGTGAGTTATTCGTCTTTGGAAGATAGCGAGTAAGTTTTTCCCAATTTTGAAAAAAACAAAAACTTTAGATACCTCCGACTAGTCGCCTTAGTTTCAATAAGAAATATTTCTCATGAAGAAGAATTATATTCAAGTTATTTTACGATGATTGAATAAACTTTTTATTTTCAAATTCATAATGATAAAAACGAGAAAAAGTTCCAGCAACGGCGATCATAATGCAGTGCTGTGCAAGAAGTATATCATACACTTCGTTGATTTAATTGATACACTTCACAAGTATTACACTTATCAAGTATCTATAATAGGATACACTTCAAATTATGACACTTATAAATTCAAGAAGCACTAATTTTCATAAGTTCAACAAGAACATTTTACAGTAGTGAAAAAAAGCCAGATACAAGAAGAATCTGCGAAGATAAGATTAACCATTTATATACAATTTCATTAAAAATAGCATAGTGAACACAAAAACGACAAGTCAAGTTATTGTGTGTAGAAAAATTTCCATCACCGCTGGAGTGGATGATTTTCAAGACATACAGTTGGTACATTGAAACAATTTTTCTTTGCCAATTCATGTGATTGTCTATCTATTTCTGTTTTGTCTATAGCTTCTTTATTCATACAAATGACATGGAAAAGTCGAATCGCCAGATATGCAAATTCAAAAAAGCTTATCACCGCCAGTCCCAAGATAAGACCCGTTATATTATAAAGACTGGATAGGACGGAGCTGAGCTAAAAATGAGAATAAAACTGAAAATCCTGCCAGAAAATTCTATTTAAAAAATGGACCTCAAAATTGGGTTTGAAAACTTCGAAAGCCTTTAAACGATATAGAACCTCTATAAAAAAATTCAAACTTTTATGTCCTGATTTTCAGGCAGCAAAATATGTATCGACACGAAAATTTGAAAATAGCAAATTTAACCCAAAACCTATCATGATAGGTGTCGTTTTGAGGTTTTCGACTATGCTGAATACTATGGTAAGGTTTTTTAAATTTAAATTTTATGTAAAATCTTACATTTTCATTATAAAGTAACCCTATTACAGGGTGATTAAAAAAAGAGAATTTTGCGATTTTTTCAAAAATTTCAAGTTTTTTAATTCTCATCAAAATAACCCTATAGGAGGTTTTGCTATGCGAGGAATCACTTCCGCGCATTGCTAAACCTTGAAAACGCTTCTCTGACCCTGATTCAGGGAAGAGGCACGTGTATTAAAGCGAAAATAGGCTAATAGGGTCAGGGAAGCGTTTTCAAGGCTCAGGAATGCGCGCAATCGTGTTTTGCATCGCAAAATTCTCTATAGTGTTATTTTGGTAACAATTTAAAAACTTGAAAATTTTTGAAAAAATCGCAAAATTTTCATTTTTTTTATAACTTATATAGACCCTCAATTTTGAACAAAATTGAAAAATTTATTGCCATAATCTTGTTTAGTAATAAAATTACTCTAATACAAAAATGTGAACTATTTTTGAGACAAATAACTCAAGTGGGAATCGAACCAGGATCTATAAACACTATCCATAGTCGAGTAGGTAAAGTGCTAGGTGAAAATCTAAAAATTAAAATTTCATAGCAATATGGGTGTCGTTTAGAGGTTTTCGACTATACTGAATATGATAGTTAAAGCCAATTTTGAATTTGATTTTTAGAAAAAATTTCAATTTTTTGGGGGTCAAGTCTAGATATACTCTTACAGTATATTTTGGCACTTCAACAAAAGATTTATGGTACAGTCGAGGGAATTGAACATTAACAATTGCAAAATTTGAGGTATAATTCGACATACACTTTTCATACCACAAATCAGTGGAATTTTCTGATTTTTCACATTGCGTAGGCTAAAAAATTAAGATAGACAAAAAAATTAAATTTTTTACATACAAAGGTCCTAAAAACAGCCTTTGTCCAAGCAACATCGACAATGTATTCATCACATGGTGGCGGACAGTAGCATTCGGACCATGTTGACGGTCGACCTCGAACTAGATTTATATTGTCAACACAGTTCTCTAAAATTTTTATTAGTTAACATAACAAAATAGAAACTTTTTGGGGGATATGTTGACTTGTTTTTTATGTGGTGGGCTTACTTTTTGATATATCACATGGAGTAGCATTATATGCCATATAATATTTAGGGTCCATACATCCACAGATTTGTTGTACATAGTCCTGGTAACAGCTTCGAATGCAGCTCTAGATATGAGTATATAGGTATACACACAGCTCCTTTCTTATCCAATACTTACATCAATTGTATAAGCTGAACCGGGGTTGTAATACGATTTGACTTCAGTTTTTGACTTAATACATAAGCCATATGGCTTACCGAGTCGGGTATATACATTCTATAAAATTTGAAAAAAATTTTCTTTTAATTTTTTGAGACTCCTACCCTTTGGATAACAAAAGTGGTCTCTTCTCCGGGTGCAATTTGGTAAGAAACCGATTCGCCCATGATGGTTTCTTCTCGTCTATGCAAGAAAACTAGCAAAGAAGCCGTATAAACCCAGTTTAAGTATTCGGCTTGGTTAACATTCATTTGTGCTCGGAAGCCTAAAAAAAGTTAACATGGGCTCCTTCCCATACACAGAGAGTAAAGGCTTACCTCCATGTTCGCCACTGTATCTAAGTTTGTAAATTTTTGTGGCATTTTGATGGTTG
Source organism: Acrobeloides nanus (assembly GCA_900406225.1). NCBI lineage: Eukaryota > Metazoa > Nematoda > Chromadorea > Rhabditida > Cephalobidae > Acrobeloides > Acrobeloides nanus. Next base: position 10,194 of record OZJO01022273.1, on the reverse strand, counting down.
AAGGTGAAACAGTTGCCCATCTCTGGTTCATACCATTTTGTTAATTCTGTACTAAAATGGCTAGAGTAGGATAGGTTTTTAGATTGTATGTATAAGGTAGGGGTATCGCACATGGTCGAGGTGGGTTGGTCAATCGAAAAGCTAAATCCCCCTTCTCCCGCCCGACTTCCTAGGCGACCAAAAAAAGTCCTCAAGAGGGCCATTATAATTTTGAATTTTTGTTTCATCAATTTGGGCAAACACATAAGGGGGACCAAGGGGAAAAAATTTTCATTTTCCTCTAAATGCAAAGTCCCTCCTCTCTCGGCGACCCTTTGCGGCGTCATGGGAATGCGTCGACCCAACCCCTGCACAAGTGTGAGGAGCATATGTAGGTCAATAATGTTACGTTAAAAATTGGGCTAGATTTTACTTCATATCTAGTTCAGTATCTTCATACGCAGCCCAAGTATACAAATCGGCCACTTGCCAACTAGCATTCATCTTTTCTTCTAGTGTCATATTTGCTAATATATATGGCAAATATTCTTGATTAAAATTCGATTGACTTATCGCTGCAACTATTTGTTTGGCCAGCGAGTTGTCTAAATTTCACAAATGGATTGTATAATATAGTTGGGGTATATACTTTCACATCGGCTACCACTATATCCAATAGGACATACACATGTGTACCAAGGGAAGTTGGCGTNTCTAAATTTCACAAATGGATTGTATAATATGGTTGGGGTATATACTTTCACATCGGCTACCACTATATCCAATAGGACATACACATGTGTACCAAGGGAAGTTGGCGTTGTTGGAAAGACATGTGCCACCGTTTAGGCAAGAATAATTTTGGGCATTTTGAAAATAGGAACAGGGGACAAACGCTAAAATATTTATTAGTTTCAAGGCGCAATAAAATATCGAAAAGGTGGTGGCAAAGATTAAAATAAAATTGTACCAATCGACTAGCTCGCCGAGCGCTTCAAAATGAGCATCATATCATGGAGCTTTGGGGGGGGGGGAGTTGATTTACGGCCAAATGACTAACGTGCTCGATATACAGCTTTTCTTGAATCCGAGGAATTTTATAAATGTTAAGTTCGGATTCCCCGCACATTTTTTTTACAAAAGGGGTCGTTTTTAGACAAAAATCGCATTTTTAAGACTTTTCACTTCAATACACAATACGCCTTCCCTCTGGGAAGTATTTTCAGATTTGAGAATGAGTGCAATCGTTCCCCTTATAAATTTACTCTATAGAGATCGGTTTTAGAAAAAATTTTTAGATCCAAAATCATGCAAAAATCACGAAAATTTCCCTTTTTTATGGGACAGCCTATCTTTGGGNCGGTTTTAGAAAAAATTTTTAGATCCAAAATCATGCAAAAATCACGAAAATTTCCCTTTTTTATGGGACAGCCTATCTTTGGGGGAAAGATAATAAAAAACAGGTAGTAAAGATAACAAAAAATTTCTTCCTTACTTGAGCAGTTTGACCCAGTCCATATATCCAAGCAATCACAATATGATGTCCCATTTGCAGCTACCACACACATCCCACCATTAAGACAATTTAAGCTACATGTAGGGTTGGCTAAGGAGGGCACATATGGCTCTAAAAAAATTTGTTGAATCTTATCAGGAACATTTAAATAAACATCACCACCGTGCTCAGCATAGTCGATTTGTTTTAAACGACACCCAAATTGCTATATAAAATTTAAACATTAAATTTTCTATTCTTTTACCCACTAGGCTATGAGTTCAATTTATAGGCCCTGGTTCGATCCTCTTTGTATCATTTTTTATATTCCGAGCGATTACTGCGGCGTTCGGTCTCGAATTCTGAGTGATACTATTACCGTGAATGAACACCGTCGTAATTGGATTATTGCCCTTAGTCGTTGTACTAGGCCAAAACCAACAATAATTCTCAGCTAGCGTATAATACGTAAATGCCACACAATTCGGCATGGAATAACACTGTTGACAGCACTGTTGAGGATTCCCAGGCCCTTTAGTTATAAAATAATTGTATTGTATATCCAAGCCCACATGAGACGTAGAATTAACGCAAACTAAAATTATAAAATTTAAACTTTGAATTTTGACACTATCCATTTACCTACTAGGCTATGAGTTCAATTTATAGGCTCTGGTTCAATCCCCTTTGTGTTGTTTTAATTAAAAATGACTCAAAAATGTTGCACTTGTGTACTTTTTTATGCTGAACAAGATTCTGTAAGAATTTTTGAATTTTAAGCAGAAATTGAGCTTATAAGTTTTGAATTCGACATTTCTATGACAAAATCCTTTTTTTCATTTTCAAAATCTATAATACCCGAACAATTCGGTCCATAAATATCATCCGCACATACACATTGATATCGACCACCAGTATAGTTAACACATTGATAGTATGCGTTAGGAGCTGTAGGACAAGGATTTGGAGTACATCCATCTGCTGGCTCGACTTCACAACAATCTCCAGAGAAACCACTCGGACATGCACAGTTTATACAATTGCTATTAGAAGTGCTATTTAGACATTGCCCATACCCACAACTGGTACAATTTGAAGCGTAATATAAGGGAAGTAGGATAAGAAAAATTATCGTATGTGCAAGAAAGTGCATATTTTTTTAAATGGAGTCTTATGTAAGATGAAAGAAATATTATATATGCTGTTTTTGTGCTTGTCAGAATTACATCATATGCTTATTTTTTATATAGATAAAAGTAACTATTAGTGATGAAGATGCTTACGTTGACTTCTAGAAACTTTTTAAAGAAACATTGTTTTTAGAAATACCCTTTGATTAGTACATAGGAGGTTTCATTGTTCAAAAAAGCCTTTTCACAGATTAACAAGAACAACGTGCCAGGTAAAACTACAAAGTTTAACGAGAACAACGTGCATAATTTTATTTCATATCTAGTGCAGTATCTTCATAACCAGTTCATGTATCAAATCGGCCACTTGCCAGCTAGCATTCATCTTTTCCTCTAGTGTTATATTTGCTAATATATATGGCAAATATTGTTGATTAAAATTCGATTTTTGTTTTTAGGGACACCTTTGCATAGTAAATTGGAAGCTTCATTGTTCAAAAAGAGTATTCATTTTTCAAGAAAAAATGAGCATTCATTTTTCAGAAGGAATCGACCGCGAAAGAGTCTATGTCTATGTCCGACAAATTGTGCATATTTTAAGACAAGTTGGCGAAGCATTAAAATATATCCACGAGAGTAAAGAAATAAAAGAACAACGTGTCAGGTGAAAAAAAGTTTTTTTGTTGAATAAAATTACACTCAAAAAAGATTGTTAAACTTTATTTTATGACTGTGCCATACCGACTGAGGGGGGATACTGGGGTACATGTATTCGCCCCCAAAAGTTTAAAAATTCAAATCTCCAAGGTGGATAGGAGGATCCATTTTTCCACAAATTAACAGGGAATGGGCATAGGTGGATGGGGGGGGGTCCACTTTTCCAAAAATTTGCGGGAGGGGTCAATTGTTTGCCAAAAATGGCATTTTTGGGCATATTCAAGTTATTTTACGATGATTGAATAAATTTTTTAAGATTAACCTTTTTATACAATTTCATTAAAAACAGCATAGTGTATATACAAAACGACAAGTCAAGTTATCATGTGTAAAAAATTTCCATCACCGCTGGTGAGGATTTTCAGGGCACACAGTTGGTACATTGAAACAATTTTTCTTTGCCACATCAGGTGAATGTATATCCATTTGTGATTGGTGTATAGCTTCTTCATTCATACAAATGACATGGAAAAGTCGAATCGCCAGATATGCAAATTCAAATAAACTTATCACCGCCAGTCCCAAGATAAGACCTGTTATATTATAAAGGCTGGATAGGACGGAGCTGAACTAAAAATTAGAATAATAATGAAAATCCTGCCAGAAAATTCTAATTAAAAATGGATCTCAAAATTGGGTTCATTCAACAACTTCGAAAACTTTTAAACGGCATTAGAGCCCTTATAAAAAATTCAAACTTTACATACCCTGATTTTCAGGCAATAAAATTTGAAAATAGCAAATTTGACTCAAAACCTAACATGATGGGTGTCGTTTTAAGGTTTTCTACTATGCTGAATACGATAGTTAGGGTCAATTTTGAATTTTGAAAACTGTTAGGAAAAAATTTCAATTTTTTAGGGGTCAAATCTAGATATATTCTTACAGTATATTTTGGAACTTCAACAAAAGATTTATGGTACAGCCGAGGGAATTGAACATTAAAGATTGCAAAACTTGAGGTATAATTCGCCATACACTCTTCATACCACAAATCAGTGGTATTTTCTGATTTTTCACATTGCGTAGGCTAAAAAAATCAAGGTAAACAAAAAAATTAACTTTTTAGCATACAAAGGTCCTAAAAACAGCCTTTGTCCAAGCAACATCAACAATGTATTCATTGCATGGTGGAGGACAGTAGCATTCGGACCATGTTGACGGTTGACCTCGAACTAGAGTTATGTTGTCAACACAGTCCTCTAAAATTTTTATTAGTTAACATGATAAAAATGGAAACTTTTTGAGGGGTATGTTGACTTGTTTTTTAGGTGGTGGGCTTACTTTTTGACAAATCACATGGAGTAGCATTATATGCCATATAATACTTAGGGTCCATACATCCACAGATTCGTTGTACATAGTCTTGGTAACAGCTTCGAATGCAGCTCTAGATATGAGTATATAGGGGTATGAGTATAAATTTGAGTATATTGGGTGGCATAATTGGGGGTGGGGACTTTGGCATGCCTCCTTCCAGCGGCTGAAATTATGCCACTGGTATAGGGCATATAAACTCTGCTTTTGATTCTTTCCGAAGCGCCATTTTAACGGAGTTGAGTCGATTTTTCACCCTATTTTTACCCCTTCATTTTTCAAAAAAATGTTTTTTGAGAAAAGGCCCTAATTTTCAACCCCCTTTAAAATTTTGCAAAATAAAGGGTTAAAAAAATAACCCCCGGGGATTATTTTAAAGGAATTATGGCATTTACAAAATTTATTAATTCTATGTGTTTTGTTTATATAAGTATTATTCAAAATAAAAATTTTAAATAAACTCTTGTTAAAAACTTTTACTTTTTTTTATTAAAATAGCTTTCTGAAAAGGTCGAAAATTTTAAAAACGAAAAAGGCGCACAAGTCGGGTGCACAAATGTCGGGACGCAATTATTAGCACGCATATGTCAGGGCGCGATTATTAGCGCACATATATAGGGGCGCAAAATAGAGGCGCAAAAATCGGGTGCTCAAAAGTCGGATGCGCAAATGTCGTTGCGCATATGTAAGGGCGCAAAAGTTTCCCACCTCAAGATTTTAATCTAATCCAAGGAAACAACATGCAATTGCAATAAAAAGTTGCCTGAAGTTCAATGAAATCGTGTTTATTGACACGATTGGCTCAACTTCGCCAAAACAGCGACTCGGGAAGAATCAGAGTTCAAAAAGTACATGATATGGACTTATAGAGGTATACACGCAGCTCCATTCTTATCCAATACTTACATCAATTGTATAAGCCGAACCCGGGTTGTAATACGATTTGACTTCAGTTTTTGACTTAATACATAAGCCATATGGCTTACCGAGTCGGGTATATACATTCTATAAAATTTGAAAAAATTTTACTTTAATTTTTTGAGACCCTTACCCTTTGGATAACAAAAGTGGTCTCCTCTCCAGGTGCAATTTGGTAGGAAACCGATTCGCCCATGATTGTTTCTTCTCGTCTATGCAAGAAAACTAGCAAAGAAGCCGTATAAACCCAGTTAAAGTATTCGGCTTGGTTAATAGTCATTTTTGCTCGGAAGCCTAAAAAAAGTTAATATATGGGTATGGTCTTCCACCATCCATACACAGAGATTAAGGGCTTACCTCCGTGTTCGCCACTGTATCTAAGCTTGTAAATTTTTGTGGCATTTTGATGGTTGAATGTGAAACAGTTGCCCATCTCTGGTTCATACCATCTTATTAAATCTGTACTAAAATGGCTAGAGTAGGGTAGGTTTTTAGATTGTATATATAAGGTAGGGGTATCACACATGGTCGAGGGGGTAGGTTGGTCAATTGAAAAGCGAAATCCCCCCCTCCCCCCGACTTCCTCGGCGACCAGGTTGTCAAGAAGGATCATTATAATTTTTAATTTTTATTTTTGCTTAAAAAATTTTTGACAAGGAAACCAAGGGGGGAAATTTTTAATTTTTGCTTAAAAGCGAATGCCCTCTCTTTCGGCGATCTTTTGCGGCGTTATGGGGATGGGTCGACCCATCCCCTGCACAAGTGTGAGGGGCATATGTAAGTTGATAAGGCTAAGTTAAGAATTGGGCTAGATTTTACTTCAAATCTAGTTCAGTATCTTCATATGCAGCCCAAGTATACAAATCGGCCACTTGCCAGCTAGCATTCATCTTTTCCTCTAGTGTCATATTAGCCAATACATATGGCAAATATTGTTGATTAAAATTCGACTGACTCATCCCTGCAGCTATTTGTTTGGCCACCGAGTTGTCTAAATTTCACAAATGGATTATATAATATAGTTACGGTATATACTTTCACATCGACTACCACTAAATCCAGTAGGACATACGCATGTGTACCAAGGGAAGTAGGTGGTGTTTGAAAAACAAATGCCACCATTTAGGCAAGTATAATTTTGGCGACCTTGAAAATAGGCACAGGGATCGAAAACTAAAATATAGGTTAGGATATATGTGGATCCCTCAATCCATCTTTTAATTCTTTGTGGGAGAAAAGGGTTGGAGCATAATTGGGCAAGGGGGAGGACAGGGTCACAAAATAAGAAGTGGTCTATAAGAAATTTTGAACCAAAATAAGAAGTGGTCGTATTCATACTAGTTTTACTGCTTCTTATTTGAAAAAAGCCCAAAAAAGAGTTAAAAATGACGATTTTTTGAAGTTCAACTCGTATTTAAGGCATTTTTCCAAGGAAGGACCCTTATGTATTTTTTCGATTTTTCGAGCCAAATAAGAAGTGGTATCTTATTTTTCTCCAATAAGAAGAAGTGGGGGACAGTCCCCCCTTGCGCTAGTATGGGTTGGCTTATTGAAGAGGCAATAGAGGGATAATGATCTTGAAGTATGGCTAGGTTTGAAGGGCAACGAAAAATTTCTTCCTTACTTGAGCAGTTTGACCCAGTCCATATATCCAAGCAATCACAATATGATGTCCCATTTGCAGCTACCACACACATCCCACCATTAAGGCAATTTAAGTTACATGTAGGGTTGGCTAAGGAGGGCAAATATGGCTCTAAAAAAATTTGTTGAATCTTGTCAGTAAAATTTTAAATAAACATGACCACCGTGCTTAGCATAGTTGATTTGTTTTAAACAACACCCAAATTGCTATATAAAATTTAAACATTAAATTTTCCATTCTTTTACCCACTAGGCTATGAGTTCAATTTATAGGCCCTGTTCGGTCCCCTTTGTGTCATTTTTTATGCTCCGAGCGATTGCCTGTGGCGTTCGGCCTCGAGTCTTGAGTGATACTACTTACCGTAAAGGAACACCGTCGTAATTGGAGTATTGCTCTTAGTCGTTGTTCTTGGCCAAAACCAACAATAATTCTTATTTTGCGTATAATACGTAAATGCCACACAATTCGGCATGGAATAACACTGTTGACAGCACTGTAGAGGATTCCCAGACCCCGAGGTTATAAATCCACCTGCTATATCTACCCCCGTTGCAGACGTAGTAGAATTAATGCAATCTAAAAACGTGTTTCTCGTCGCCTCGACATCATCTGACTCTATCCTTTTACCCACTAGGCTATGAGTTCAATTTATAGGTCCTGGTTCGATCCCCTTTGTCTCATTTTAGTTAAAAATGACTCAAAAATTTTAAGTAGAAAAATTTTAAGAAAGAAATTAAGCTTATAAGATGGTACAAATTTATGAAAAAAATGAATTTTGGCATAGAAAAATTAAATCAAAAACTGAGCTATACCAAAGTTTTCAGCATATCTGATTTGCTTTAAACGATATTCATATTGCTAAAAATTTTCATACTTTGAATTTTAACACTATCCATTTTCCACTAGGCTATGAGTTCAATTTATAGGTTCTGGTTCGATCCCCTTTTGTGTTGTTTTAATTAAAAATGGCCCAAAATTTCCTTTTTTGCTATCCTTTTTTGAATTTAACATTTCTATGGCAGAATCCTTTTTTTAATTTTCAAAATCTACAATACCCGAACAATTCGGTCCATAAATATCATCCGCACATACACATTGATATCGACCACCAGTATAGTTAACACATTGATAGTACTCGTTAGGATTTGCTGCAGGACAAGGATTTGGAGTACACCCATCTGCTGGCTCGATTTCACAACAATTGCCGGAGAAATTACTCGGACATGCACAGTTTATACAATTGCCATTAGAAGTGCTATTTAGACATTGCCCATACCCACAACTGGTACAATTTGAAGCGTAATATAAGGGGAGTAGGATAAGACAAATTATCGTATGTGCAAGAAAGTGCATATTTTTTTAATGGGGTCTTATGTAAGATGAAGGAAATATTATATATGCTGGTTTTGTGCTTGTTTTTCAGACGTACATCATGTGCTTATTTGTTATATAGACAAAAGTAACTATTAGTTATGAAGGTGCTTACGTTGACTTCTAGGAAACATTTTAAAGAGACATTGTTTTTAGGGACACCTTTGCATAGTAAATTGGGGGCTTCATTGTTCAAAAAGCATTCGTTTTTAAAAAGGTCAATAAGAACAATATGACAGGTAAAAAAGATTTTTTTGTTGAATAAAGCTGCACTCAAAAAAGATCGTTAAACTCTATTTCATGACAGTGCTGTACCGAGTGAGGGGATACCGGGGTACATGTACTCCACAAAAGTTTAAAAATCCAAATGGTTCCCCAAAGGTGAATAGGAGGATCCATTTTTCCGAAAATTATNTTTGTTGAATAAAGCTGCACTCAAAAAAGATCGTTAAACTCTATTTCATGACAGTGCTGTACCGAGTGAGGGGATACCGGGGTGCATGTACTCCACAAAAGTTTAAAAATCCAAATGGTTCCCCAAAGGTGAATAGGAGGATCCATTTTTCCGAAAATTATCAGGGGATGGGCATAGGTGGATGTGGAGAGGGGGGTCCATTTTTCCAAAAATTTTGCGAGGGTGGTCAATTTTTGCCAAAAATGGTATTTTTTTGGGCAAAAATTTTCAATAAAAATGTTACACTTTTACGAACCGTAAAAGTGTTATTCTTGATAAGAAATACCTGGATTCGGTTTTTTCAATGTTTCGTTTAAAATTGAACGAAACGAAATTTTCGTTTAATTTTAAACGAAGAAAAAAGTTCAGAATTAATTTTTTCCTTTAGAAAAACACTAATAATATAAAAATAAATGCTTTTTCTTAAAAAATTTTACATTTTTCAACGTTCACGATTTTCGTTACTTTTTGGCCATCTATAGGCCTATCGCCGCCGGAAGTGTATCTGTAAGAGAATACATACTTTTTAAATGGGGTATTATGTAAGAGGAAAGAAATATTAGGGCCTTCACTAATTGTGTTGAGAAATTTTGGAAGCACTAATTGCAAATCGGGGAGTTGCAATTAGTGCTCGTCGCGACGCGTCGGGACATTTTTTAAAAATGAGAATAACTTTTCAGGATCAACGAATTTTCCATTGTGGCCTTTGACATTATTCATCTCTTGTTGAGTTATAAATTTGCTGTAGACCATATTCGAAAATTCGTTGACCCTGACAAAGTAGAAGCGAAATACAATAGATGCAATTAGTGCTCGTCGGGAAATCGCCGCAACGAATTAGTGGAGGCCCCTATATATGTTGTTTTGGGGCTTATACATAGGTGTATATATCCATGTACTTATTTATTAGTTAGTCAAAAGAACCAATAGTTATGAGGATTTTTAAGATGCATTTCAAGAAAGTTTTTTTAAAAAAGAATCATTGTTTTTACGGAACAATGATTCTTTAAAAAACTGAATATCTTTGCATAGCAACTTTAGGAACATCTAAATTCAAGAAGCACTCGTTTTCATAAGCTTAACAGAACATTTACAGTAGCGAAAAAAGCCAGATACAAGGAGCTTCTGTGAAGATAAGATTAACTTTTTATATACAATTTCATTAAAA
>OZJO01022263.1:0-13428 GCA_900406225.1 Acrobeloides nanus | reverse complement strand
TGCATATAGGTAAAATTTCACGGGGAATCCAATGGCGATGTTATTTTTCCAAAATTCTCTATCCTAGAGGTCGAAAAATTGAATTTTAAGTGTTTTTTCTATGTTTTTTCACTAAATTTCATTTTTTTCGCTTATTTTCAATTAAAATTTGATTTCCTCAATCAGAATTGTAAAATTTAAGACAAATGTCAAAAAGACGCCGTCTTCAAACGCGCTTATCTCGACAACGATAACGATTCAGAATTTACTGTAAAAACAAAAAATGCTCCATTTTTCACGAATTTTCCGAATATATATAAATTATGGCAAATTTCGACATCATTCAAGGGTGTTTTGGGCGACTTTTTGACCTTATATTTGCCTGGTAGTAACTTTGTGAGTTTGGTATGAAACACGATAATTTTGGCATAAAACTGTTCAGCAGAAACGATTTTACAATTCTGATTGAGGAAATCAAATTTTAATTGAAAATAAGCGAAAAAAATGAAATTTAGTGAAAAAACATAGAAAAAACACTTAAAATTCAATTTTTCGACCTCTAGGATAGAGAATTTTGGAAAAATAACATCGCCATTGGATTCCCCGTGAAATTTTACCTATATGCATGTCAAATTTTGATCGATTTATTACATTTTAACGAAAAACCCGATTTCGGTATATAAATGTCTCCCCCCTTTAAGTTTTTCTATGCGAGAAATCGATTGCGCGCCCTCTCAAACCTTGAAAACGCTGATTCAGGGAAGGGATTGGTTCAAGGTTAGAGAGGGCGCGCAATCGATTTCTCGCATAGAAAAACCTAAGAATTGACGGTTTTCTCATAAAAATCCGAAAATATTTGATTTTCGCTTCAATACACCGATTTCCCTTAATCAGGGTCAATGAAGCGTTTTCATGCTTCGGGAGTGCGCGCAAATATATATAAATATTTTTATCGAGGGTAAAGTTTTCGGGGGTAATTTTTTGCGAGGAATCGATTGCGCGCATTTTCGAAACATGAAAAAATCTATCTGACTCTGATTTAGGCGATTTTCACTACAATAACTATTTCCAATTGTGATTCAGGTTGTTTTAAATTCTTTCAAAAAATCATCCACCAGTGTTAATTTTATGAGAGGAACCGGTTGCGCACATTTTCGAGGCATAAAAAAAATTAATCTGACTCTGATTTTGATTAAATATACTTCTTTTCTAAACAGGGAAGCATTTTGGCTTTGGAGTTTATTGAACAGTTATTGAAATCGCCTGAAAAAGATCAGGTAGATTTTTTCATGTTTCAAAAATGATCACAATCGATTCTTCGCAAAAAATTACCCCCGAAAACTTTACCCTCGATAAAAATATTTATATATTTGCGAGTTTTAAAACATTTTGAAAAAATTTCAGCTATCTTTTTATACCCTATACAATTGTTAAGCAAGATTATAAAATGCTTACGGCATCCAACACAATGAAGCCATACTAACTCATCAGAACCACTGAATTTCAAAAATTTAACTAAAGGACGTTTTGTACAATAGTGGCGATCACCATAGCCAAGTATACAAGTGCCATTATGAGGGAAGTAAAGTGCTCCAGTGCAACCATCCTAAAATTGAATACTTATGAATGAACTGTCCATGAAATTAGAAATCAAATTTATTTTCTCATTACATTTTCTCGATTTCAGGGCAAAAATTGAAAACAAAATAAAGAAAGAAAAAAATTTTTGCTTGCCTCCTGGAAAGTGATAGCTTTAAGAGGCACTTTTTTGAAAAATCGAAGGTCCGAACAGTGGCGTAAGCAAGGGGGAAGGGGAGCAGGTGCCCCTAGTGGAACAAAATTTAAAAATCCCTACATTTAAGGCCCCTAGGACCGTACGCAGGACTTTTTTTCGAAAAATCAACTTTTTCAGTTTCGCTCAAAAACAACTGAAATATTTTTTCTGGCAAGAATACCCCTGATATGGCATTATTTTTTTTAAGTACCGGGAGCCGAGCGCCTCCTCATTAAAATTAGTTCCTTTTTCAATGATCAATTTAAAAAAATGTTAACAAATAACACAAACTTGATAACAACGAGTCGCACAAATTTCTGGAGCTTTTGTATCAATTAATAATTCAAATGCCGACCGGAATTCTGAAGGTCTTTCTTCAAGTGGATCGGCTTGGAATGTAATAAGACAACCTATTATTATGAACATAAATTAAAGTTAATTTTTGAATTCCTNAATTCGAATGCCGACCGGAATTCTGAAGGTCTTTCTTCAAGTGGATCGGCTTGGAATGTAATAAGACAACCTATTATTATGAACATAAATTAAAGTTAATTTTTGAATACCTCGTTGAAAATCGAATGATGATTTTGGACTCACTGATACTGTAGTAGTTATTGTAACATTCGCTTCAGTTTTATTGATAGCATTCAAATCTTTGTGAGCTTCTTCAATTTTTCCGACAGAGGTTTTTACTCCAGCAGCAGTCGGTACCACGTCAAGAGACTTTTTTAGTAGATCATTATTTTTTTCTTCTAGTGGAACATCGGCTTGTTTGTGAGCTTCGAGCAATTCATTTTTCTCTTCTTTAACCACTGTTTCGTTGGTCGCAGCTAGAGTCGTTATATCTATAGATTCATTTGATGCTGAAATTGTTGTGAATGTGGAATTTCCGTCACCAGTTAAAGATAATGCTGGAGTTGGTTCTGAAGAAGAGGTTGTTTCTGAAGCTGGTGGTGCTGAGGTTTCATTTTCAGGGATTGCAGTAGTTTCAGGGCTTGTAGTAGATAATTCAGGAGTTGATGTTTCTTGTTGAACAAGATTTTCTTGTGTTGTTATTTCTTGTTTAGTAACTTCAGAAGTAGTTATTTCTGAGGCCGTCGAATCAAGTGTTGTTGTTTCGGAAGCTGGAGTTTCTGAGATTAATGGATCAAGTGTTATCGTTGTTTCGGAAACTGGAATTTCAGTTTCTGTTGAATTTAGAATTTCTGTCGTAATATTTTCGGGTAGTGTTGCTTCTGTAACTAATTCAGTTAAATTTGTGTTTGCATTTTCAAACTTCAAATTCTCGTTTAATATTTTTTCTTTTTCAAATTCTTGATTTTTAGCTTCTTCAATTTCTTTCTTTTCGACTTGTAATGCGTTCTCATCTTTAACTTCTTTAATTTCTGGCGTAGCTTCTGTGCTATTCTCTTTTTTCACTTCATTAGTAACTTCATCTTTTTTTGGCTCAATTAAATCAGCATTTTCTTCTTTTTTAGTCTCTACTTTGGCACCTGCATTTTCCTCTAATCCTATTCCTGCAAAATTTGTGTCATCTCTTAGTTTTAATGTTTCTTCTGGTAACAATTTTTCTCCTTCTGTTTTATTTTCTAGTGGTTTTGCTTCGTCATTCGATCCTTTTTTCTCTTCTTCTTTGACATCTAACTTAATTGGATCAGCATTTGTGGAATTTAATAATAAATCATCATTTGTGGAATTTGATAATAAATCAGCATTTGTGGAACTTGACAGTAAATCAGCATTTGTGGAACTTGACAGTAAATCAGCATTTGTGGAACTTGACAGTAAATCAGCATCTGTAGAACTTGACAATAAATCAGCATTTGTGGAACTTGACAGTAAATCAGCATTTGTAGAACTTAATAGTAAATCAGCATTTGTGGAACTTGATAATAAATCAGCATTGATTGTTGTGCTTTCGATTTTTTGAACGTCTGGAGGCAATTCTTCACCCGCTGTTGTTAATCCAATTTCGGGTAATATCGATGTTTCATTTTCAAGTTTTTTCAGAGTAACCGTCAATGTTGTTGATTCTTCGATTAATGATGGAGGATGTGTAGGTCTTGGGAATAATGCATCAGGTGATAGAGTTACTGGACGTTCTCCAACTAAATATCTTTTTAAATTAAATTTTTAACATATAGGAACAAATTTGAGGCAGATAAATTGTCAGACAAATTTTTTTCAAAAAAATTTTTGAGAGTTGAAAAGGCAAAAAACATTTGACGCTGGCCGGAGTAGAACCTACAATCATAAGAGTCATAGCTTTGACCACTATTCACTACATCATAAAGTCCATTTCCGCCGTCAATAGGAAAGCAAGTCCAGGAGCGATAGTCAAGTGATCTAAGGCTCCGTCAGAGGTTAAAGGTGCTGGGCACATGTTCGGGAACATGTGCCCGCACGTTACATATTCGAATGTGTGCCCATGGGCACATATGCCAAGATGTGCCCACGGGCACATATGGCGTGACGTGCAGAGGTTAAAGGTTCGGGACATGTGCCTGGCACATGTTCCATGTGTCGGGCACAATATTTTAACCTCAGCACGTCACGTCACATTCCCATGGGCACATCTTGGCATATGTGCCCATGGGTACACATTCGAAATACGTCAGACATTCGAATATGTGACGTGCGGGTACATGTTCCCAGAACATGTGCCCGACACCTTAACCTCTGGATGCCGTCTGTCCGATCTGACAAGTTAAGCAACGTTGGGCCCGCAAGTTTGATCCCACTAGGGCAAAATTTGAGCGCTCAGCTCCCGGTATTTTTTCATATTATTCTTTTACTTTTTTCCGTTATTGTATATTGCGATACTTATACAAGCACTTACCACATCGAACACAGCTTAAAACAGTGATTTTGTCAGTCTTATAGCTGTAATGGCGTTGTAGCCTTCCACTACAGTCTTCATGTCCGGATGTCGAGGTTTTACATATTCCTTTGCTGTCACCAGTGCCAGGCACAAAAACTGCATTTCGGCAAGCACTTTGGTAACAAAGATATGCACATTCGTTAAGACTTCCAACTGGAACTTCATCAAAAAAGTCTTTGANCATATTCCTTTGCTGTCACCAGTGCCAGGCACAAAAACTGCATTTCGGCAAGCACTTTGGTAACAAAGATATGCACATTCGTTAAGACTAAAAGTATAAAATTAAAAATATCAAAGCATAGGAAGGTTCCAGAGACATTAGATGAGGATGATGGAAAGAGGCATCTGGATGAAGAATGGTAGGAGCAATAAATTTGCAAAGTTGTATTTGAAGGTTGACTTTACCCTCCCATGTAACAATTTATTATCAACATTTTAATTTTAATCTACCTTCCAACTGGAACTTCATCAAAAAAGTCTTTGATTGCTTCTGGGCTTTTATCTGGATCAACTTGATATGTTACAACACAAGCTATAAATTCAAAATTTTCAAAATAAATTTAAATTCATACCTCTTCGGAAATCAATAATTGATGAAGTTGGTCCATGGATAGCTTTCATACTAGCTTCACCTTCATTTTTATTGGCTAAAATTTATACATAGAATTTTATTTTTTATTTAAATTTTACTTACAAATACTTTTTGGAAGTCTTTCGTGAAGTGGGACACCAAAAACTAGTACAACTTCAAGCAAGAGTATAGAAACATATAACATTAACATTTTCAAATATCTAAAGTTTATAAAAATTATAAAGAGAAAATGCGATTTTTGATCAAAAGAAGGACAATAAATAGCTAACCAACTTTATGAGTCTCTTTTATCCGTAGGATATCTTAACTTAAATCGAGAAAACAAGTTTTAGATTACACACTCCGCTTGATGGATATCCTTATTCGGCTTGAGGACATTAAAAACACCACATTCACCCGAAAACAAATGCTACCTACACGGTACTCAAGCTTATAAAGGACGTGAAGCACCTCCAAATCAGGCCCTTAAAAAGACGTGGACTTCTGGAACATGGGAGAGGGCTTCCACTTTTGTTGACGATAAGATCATTTTTTATTCAAATAGACGGAACAGGCTGGGCCTGCGAAGATGACCACGGCTTGAGGCTATTCATTGACGAAAATGCTTGAGATGATTTTCACTTTTCTATTTTTTGTTCAACAACGAACGCGGACATCAACTAGATTTGGAGAGTACGGATTGACGTTCTTCTAATAAAAAATAGGCTGGAAGATTATAATTAGCACAAATAAGAGCATATTTAATTAATTATCAACTTTTTGGAACTAACCATCTAAAGTATCGAGAACTGGTTTCAAAAAACTTTATATTTGTTTACAGGCATAATAGCATTTTTACAAGTCTAGAACCAGATTTATGGCCAATTTGGATAGACATTGCGTATTTCATAAAAAGAGGGAACAGGAATATTTGCATGTTAGCCAGACAACCATTACTTTTTATTTGGCACAATGTTTTTTTAATGGTTTTAATTATAGGTATCAAGTTTAAGCAAAGCCTCTACAAACACCGCTTTTGATTTCACTTGTGCAAATAGATATATACATTTAGGAAATTTTTTTTAGATTAGACAAAAGTTTTCGGACCCGAGGACTCGAACCCGGACCTCCTGGCTACCGTCCAAGTGCACTATTATTGTGCTACCGAGACCTACAACTGATGCTCGTTAATTGGTAAATACTTGACGGTGTTAATCACGGTGTGAGTAGTGGAAAATACACCGTCAAGTATTTATCAATTAACGAGCATCAGTTTTAGGTCTCAGTAGCACAATGGTAGTGCACACCACCCTGAAAATGAGTTGAACATTTCCGACAAAAAACCGAAATAGAACGTTTTATTACTTATTGCTGATAATTATTTAACAAGCCACCTCGAAATTGGCTTGTTCATTGTTGAGTCATATTCAAATTTAGTTGTGTAGTGACGCGAAAATCGAAAACTGATCTATCTCGCCATAGAAACCGAATTAGAGATCGAACGAGGGGTCATTTAAAAGCTCAGAATATAGGGGATTCAGATATTTATGAATCTTCATCATTCATCCTGATTCAGGGAAAAAATTTTCGCATTAAAATGCAGTTCTATCCTGATTTTCAGGGTCAAACTTAATTTTTTATGCTCCGAAAATGCGCGCAATCGATTTTTCACCTAGAAATTACCCTAAAAAGTCGGTTTTTAGAAGAAAATCGGAAAATTTTTTTCGAGATTAGGCAATAAATGTTACGCTCCCTTTAATTTATTCATGGTAAGAACATAAATTTCGACCCTGAATCAGAACTGAATGATGAAGATTCATAAATATCTGAATCCCCTATATTCTGAGCTTTTAAATGACCCCTCGTTCGATCTCTAATTCGGTTCCTATGGCGAGATAGATCAGTTTTCGAATTTTGCGTCACTACACAACTAAATTTGAACATGACTCAACAATGAACGAGCCAATTTCGAGGTGGCTTGGTAAATAATTATCAGCAATAAGTAATAAAACGTTCTATTGCTCGGTTTTTTGTCGAAAATGTTCAACTTACTTTTTCCCTAGTCTCAGGGTGGTGTGTAGTGCACTTGGACGGTAGCCAAGAGGTCCCGGTCGGGTCCGAAAACTTTTGCCTAATTAAAAAATTTTTTTTATATTTCCACGTTCTCGGCGTGGTTAATCCGAGCTCCAATATTTCCAAAAATGAGCTTATATACATTTATTTAACATGATTTATAAATAAAATACAAATAAAATTAAAGCTAGCAGATTTGGGAAAGTTTAGTGTTTATGCTAATGGTTTTATCATAATTTTTATCCATTGAGGCCAACCTTTAGTTTTATCACTAATTAGAGTTTGATTATATTGGCGGAGCTTTGGGATTGACACAGGTTTTCCTTTAAGCTTTTTTGGTATTACCCCAATAAAATCGTTATGGAAACTACCAATGAAAATATGAGTTCCATTATCGGTAGCCTAAACTCTAATCTATTAGTGTTAAAGGAAATTTATTACCTGTGATATCTCTTGCATATTTCCCATAGGATCATGCATAGAGGAAATGATGGTGCCATTCATATTTAGCTCCACCACAAGGCCATATTTAGGCATAAAATAAGGCAGCATATTTAATACATAGCGATCGGGTATCATCTAAAATCATTATTACATTAAACTTTATGAAACTAACATTTAACAAGCCAGAACGTATAAATGGCAAAGGCCCTAATATATCCAAATAATTGGTGACATTTGGAAGTCTAGCCCAAGCCATACCAACGTAAAAAGATCCAGTAGTCGATGGTCGGATATTATCAGGATACCCAGGTAAATTATTTGCAAAAATTTCGCTATTTCCTTGTTCAGGCCCAACAAACCAGAATCTAAAAGTATAGATAAACTAACATCGCTAAAGAATCAGTACCGGGGCCGAGCGCCTCCGGCGCTCGCGATTTCTCCGAGAGTGACGATGAGCGGCACCCTCGAGCGCTCCGAAACCTGCTTAAAAAGTTTTTTTTTTGAAAGTTTTACACATGTGTAAATTTTTGCATGAGTATTAAAAAAAACTCCGATTCGGCCTCTTCCTGCCGTCAAAATTCAAAAATTACCCCTTCAAGGGGTAAAAAGAAAATTTTTTTTGTCTCCGATTTCGATGATCTTGGTGTCAATCCTCTTCTCTCATCGTCCCCTGCAACTTTTTAAATGGCACTATCAGTTTAAATCAAGCGTTCTCGAGATCGCCTGGACAGAAACATGGCAAACAGACATTACACGTTTAATCATACCTAATTATTCGAGCCATACTTGTTTCGCTAATAAGAACCGATTGCCTATCAGGCATTATTTGAATTCCATTAGGGAAATAAAGATCTTTGAGAAGAACATCGGCCTGACCAGTTGAAACTTTTAGTCTAATCACTCTAAAATAAATGCCTTTATATCATTTAAGAAGTTAAACTTACCTTCCGTTTGGTATGCCTTCCAGCATGATATGGAAAAAGTATCGAATATCCCATTTTGTTGAAACATCACTAAATATAATTGTATCTTCATCCAAAACATCAAGATCATTAGGAAAGGTTACTGGAAGTTCATCGATAACAGTGCCAGTTGGTAGTAGCACACGTTTTTCCTCTATTATTTAACAAAATTTTATTTGATACAAAAGCATACTTGTATGAAGATTTATCAAAATTATTCCAAGATAGGCATCAGCAACAACAATTTCTTTTCCATTTAACCAACGAATACCGAGAACACGACCACAGTTTGGTAAATCATCAAAACTATCTAAATTAAAAAATAAAATATTTCATGGAAAAATAAAATATGACAGAAACATAAAGGTACTAGCCCCGGGACTCTGTGTGAAATTTAACAAATTTTATTCCTGCGACGGACAGTCTTTGCGCACACCATCACTTGTCACACCATCTTTGTGGACACCTTCAGTCTTTGCGCACACTTTTTTCGAAAGAGATGTACGCAAAGATAGTGTGCGCAAAGATGGACCCCCCTCCTGTGACAAAACAAGAATTCTAAACCCGACACTTATCTGATCACAAAAATTGGCGTTTATTTTTTAATATTAAAAATAAGATTATAAATCTAACCACAATTTGAAGCTCCAAGAGGTAGCGATTCAGCTATTTGACCATCCTTTATTTGCAAAACTTTTCCATCCACAGTACCAGAATAAATAGTGCTTCCATCAAGAATTAATGATTCAGGTCCCTGAACTTGTCCTTTTAAAAGCATTTCAGGATTGCATAAATCACAGTTTGGTGTTAAAGGACCATCAAAAGGGGGTGCAAACTCCATGCTAAAGAATTTTTATGCAGTTTTTTCCTATTTTAATTATTACCTATATATTTCAGTTTCATACGCTATAGCTTCACTTAATAAAAATATTAAGAATAAGATAGAAACGTTTAAATTTCTTCTTTTCATGATAAATATTTTGTCAATATTTTTAAAATTCTTGCTTACGCTCTAAAAATAACAAATAAAAAAAAAGAATCAACGATATAATTTGAGAAATTAAAGAATTTATAAAGACACTATTTCTTTACCCTATTCGGAAAAATGAATCTCCGAAACAGACTAGCTAAATAAAACGAACTATAAGTTCACAGGCGCATTCTTTGTGCTTCTTGTCCACTCAAACAAACCGGACGAACATTAGGAAGCTAAAAATTTTCGAGTACTTTTCGTGTCAAAAGTTAGTTCAAACGTATAAAGCAGTCCAGTATTACCAGTTTAAATAAAATTAAAAAGTAGTTGAAATTTTTTTAAGTGGTCAGTTCAAAAAGTTTACATAAGATTCAATTTTGGTAATGTAGCGTAAATCGTGAAGAACACTCTTAAAATTGTAATTTGAGTAGTTTCTTTATTTAAAGGATAACTAAAGTACAAAGGCTAGAGGTTGTGTACCAAAAACAAATAAATTTGATCTTGATGTCACGTTGAGATTTGTCAAATTCTTATATGAAAACATTCGAGTAATGAAACATTAAACTTAAAGGGCTAGACTGGATTGACGAGCACTAAGATAATTTAAATCGGGACAGTGTATAACCCCTTTTTTACCCAAAGATTACTAAAATGACAGTGTAAAATTCTGAAAACTTCACTTTCTTCCTAAAAATTCGTATGAAAATAGGCATATTTTTAAGAGTCAAAACAACCAAAAATAGAAATTTTGAACTCCTACATGAGTTTTCCATGCAAATTGATATTCTACAAAGTTGTTTCATAACAATTTCTCGTTGAAAGGACCCCTTGTCAGGCACGTGGGGGGGGGGGTAAGAAGGTCTATATGCCCCTCGAAATCGGAAAAATGAAAAATTTTTCCTAATGGTCAAGGAGACCAAAAAGTAAAAACCTCAAAACAAGGGGGACCTAGGGGTATAGACCCCTGAAACTGGATTCTCGCTATGTGCCTGCCCCTTGCGGATGATTTTTGGATATCATAAAAAAGTTATGGTCATTTTAGGGAAGGTGGTACCCATACATGAACAATGAGGGGGGACAAGCTACCTCGAGGCTATATGGTGTCGACCAAAAAAGGACCTTTTTTTAGCCTGAGGTAGTTTCTAGCCGGCTTCGCCACCCCGAGGCTATATGAATCTTTAACTTTTGGCTCGATGCTAGCTACATGAGAGGGGAGGGGACAGTCCCCCTCCCCATTGATAATGTATGGTGGTACCCCTGTCCGATTCGACCATTTTCCGTGGTCAAAATCAAAAAATTACTTAAGATTCGTGTAAAACATACACGAACACCCTCGTACAAAAAATCAGTCGATTTGGAGAACTTTTTGAAAATTCGATTTTTTACCCAAGAGAAAAAATTCAAATTTTCAAAAAGATCTCCAAATCGGCTGGTTTTTCATACTCGAAGGTTTTTTGACATGAAGAACTCGAATCCATAGGTCACTAAGGGGGGGGGGGTACAGTACCCCCTCACCACTCATCCTCAGACCTTCCCCTTTATAGTCATTCATCTATCCATCACGAGGGTTCGTGTACCCTCCCCTTTTCCAATTCATTCATCTTATAAATTTTTGAAAATTTTATCATGTACCCCCCTAAAAGGTCATTCATCCATCCATCCTGAGGGTCCGGTGTATCCCCCTACTGGTGAACTATGCTCGAATCTGAAGGAATTTTTTGATTTTGACCAAGGAAAGATTGGAGAAATGGTCGAATTGTCCAGGAGTACCCCTTCCCTAAAATGACAATAACTTTTTTCTCGATATCTAAAAACAATCAGCAAGTAAGGGGTCATTTCAAAATGAAATTGTATGAGGAGCAATTTTGTAGAGCGTCACTTTTCCGGGAAAACTCCGAAAAGTTTTCAGAATTTTACATTGTTATTTTAGCAATCTTTGGGTTAAAAATAGGGGGTTATACACTATCCCGATTAAAGTTGTCCAAGTGCTCGGCAACCCGGTCTAGCCCTTTAAAAAAGAAGCTACTATTTATTTTTGGAAGATAGAATGACACCATCTTCATTAGTAAAAGCTAAAACACTGTCATTGAAGCCAAAATTGATCCTTTTCTTTGATATGTATAAATTTTGCGCATCCGCTGGCGGATGCGTATGTTTGTTTTGTTTTGTTTATATTTTATATTTACTTTAATATATTGTTATAAAATTTTTATAGTCAATCGATAACTTTGAGAAAATTTTGAAGCTGTATACTGCTATAAATTATTCACATTTCAAACATAACATTTTTTAAAATCAATTGTCATATCATTTACTTCAAGCTTTACTTTTTTTGTAAAATAGAACTGGTACCATTTTGTTGATTTATTTTGCACATTTTAAATTTGTTTTTTAACCTTGTTAAAAACCTTTGTTACCACAAATCGCTCCTTAAAACTCTAAAAATTATGGGTTATAACTTATATGCCTAAAAACTAGCAATTTTGCCAAAATGCATCCGCTTCGGCTCCATTCCACCAAAAGGGCATCAATTATTCTTCTGTTTGAGCAAAGTAAATTATAGTGAACGACAAATTGAAATTGGAAAAGCCTTGATAAAAGCATTTTGTTTTATTGCTAATATTATTTTAGGACTAAATCCATTTTTGAAGTATTTTGAAGATTGCAATTAGAAGTTTTAAAAGTTGAAGATGGTCGATGTTACACACGTAAGATTATTAATCGAAATTAAAAATACAGTCTATAAAAACCGGATGTTTGAGCGATTTTTTCAAAAATTTTCAAGTTTTTCAATTTTCGCGAAAATATCCTTATAGTGGGTTTCCTATGCAGAAATCGATTGCGCAGATTGAAAGGGCATATTTTTCTTAGTAGCTCTTGCAAAAGAATCAAATTTTCGCACATTAAAAAGATCTAGTTAGCAGTTATTTATAGGAAGCAGGGCCAGAGCCAGCATATCGCAACCTATCGCATTGCGATAGGTTTTGCCTTGCGATATATCGCAAAATTACGGCTGATTTTCTATTAAAACCTCCCACATGGACGTTTCTTCAAGAGTTAAAAATAAAAAATTTTTGCGATAGTTTTTGAAACATTTGCGATAGGTTTTAAACTTTTTTTCCTAACAATTTGCGATAGTTTGCTAAATTCCTTGGCTACGGCCCTGATAGGAAGAGTACCGGGAGCCGAGATTTCTCTGAGAGTGATTCCGAGCTGCACTCCACGAGGGAAAATCAAGCTCAGTGTATACTGAGCTTGAATTTTTTCTTGGTCCCCTAAGGAGTAAAAAATTGAAAAAAATTTATATCTTCGATTTCGATGATTTATGCGTCAATAGTCTTCTCTCATCATCCTCAAAACTTTTGCAATGGCACTCGAGATTTAAAGTTAACGTTCCCGAGATTGACGACAGATAAACAAACAGACAGACATTATACGTTTAATGTAGTAGAATAAGCAAAACGATGCATAAAATTTTGATGAATTAAAAAATTTTTAATTTACAATAATCAAACCGTTGTTGCTTTATTGACAAAATCTCTCTCTCTCTCTCTCTCTCTCTCTCTCTCTCTGTGTATCAGGGTTGTCGCAAACTCGAACTCGATAAACTCGAACTTGAAAAAATAATCGAGTTTTGAAGAAGGAGTCATTCACACATCACGTGATCAAGTATTTAACATTTTTAGACCCCCTCCGTGATCAAACATGATCACGGGCTTACCCCCCCCCCTACCTTGATCATGATCAACTTTTTTTCTTTAAAAAATAGGC